>APFE030904008.1:0-12554 GCA_000404065.3 Pinus taeda | reverse complement strand
ACACAAGCCTTGGTTGAACTGGCATTCTTGGTTGCCATTGACAAACTCAAATTCTAGGTTGACCTAAATATTGTGGGATATTACCATATGATGGTCCTCCAGAATAGGGAGGATAAGGTGAATAAGAATATTTCTCTCCATATGGTGGAAATCCAACATTTAATGGATACATAGGCCTTTGTTGACCAGATTTCCCAGCTTGATATTGATATGCAGGATCAAACTATTGAGTTCCCATTAGAGAAGAACCAGGTATAATTTTAGTTGAGGACATGGGTGATGACCATGGTGTAGAAGCAACCCCTGAGTGGGTTCCAGATAAAGATTGGTAACCAACCAGGACAGACAATTCACCATATAGGTGTGACTCAGGTGTGGTAGAAAACATCGAAGAGGTTGCAACAAAAGATTCTACTACAGCTGCATCAAATGATACAGACTGGGATGTTGATGGTTATTCAACCATAGTTAACTGACCCAAATGTTTTCCTAAAGAATTGACGAGTACTTGAAAATAAGTAGGATCAAACGGAGCGGTAAAATGAGGAGTATGATGGTAAAGATAAAGCCCAGATCAAAAGTGGAATGGGGTTCCAGGTGTAGAATATTCTTCCCATTCCTCCTTTATAGCAATTAAGCCTAGTGGAAGAACTTCACCGTCTGGTCCGTAAAAGATTTATGGTGTTGATAAAGTTGAAGTTTTAGTAGTTACTGATGTCTGAGGGGTAACTGGTTGATTGTCTTCTCGTAAAGTAACAACTTCTAAATGTTCAAATTTTAAGTCCAAATGTTCGGGTAAATGACCAATAGTTTCAAAAAGAGGTTCCTGAACAACTTTAGGTTTAGATGTAATTTCTATTTGAATTGTGATAAGTTTTGGATTAACTTCTAGTTGAACTAATTCAAGTTCAGAAGTGATTTCTTGTTGAGAAACTTCAAGTTGAGGATTAACTTGTTATTGAAAAACCTTAGTTACTATTTCACTAGGATCAATGCTAATGTCCTTAGGTAATTGTGAAACTCCTCCTTCAGAAACGGATGTACCATAAATTGTTGGAGTAACTAGAGTCTCAGTAATTATCGAAAAGATGATTCAGGTAATTCAGATGAAGAACTGGGAGTTCTTGATGTACTTGACTCAATTAAGCGAGACCACTTTGACCAAATAGGTGTAGCTTTGGGAAAAAAAGGCAGTTTGCTCGCTTTTGTCCACAAATAACAGGGTAAGGGTTGATGTTCCTCCACTATTGCTGATTAATTTTATTATCAAAAAAGAAATAAACAAAAAAGGGTATACTAGGAAAAATGTTTACCAAGCAACTGTGAACTGCATAATACCTCCTGGCGAACCAACAAGTATGGTCAGACAATCTCCCTGAATGTTGTGTTCGGTGTATCACAGTGTACAAGGCGACTGACTCAGTTACTTAAGGATGGATAGCAACCTAGAGTTATCCTCTGATATATACCTGAAGGTACATGAAAGCCCAATCCATATAAGCATTGTCTAAGGCAAAACCACATAGTGAAAGCATTCCCATACACTTTATTGTAACACCACCATATATACCTGAAGGTACGTGGACGAGCTACGATATACTCACGTACGTGGAAAGATGTATCACACTCACGATGTATTGCAGACAAGTTAGTGACAACTTCTTTGTTTTACAACATTGGAACATGTATCTAGCTTAGAACCACTAAATGTTCTCGTTAATAAAAATGCTACATTAGGTAAATTTTTGTTAATTTTAAGTTGATCTTGCTTAAGAAGGTTCCTTTGAAGTTCACCACGTGATGTATTCAAAAATTCCTAGGAATGCAACTATCATGATAAGCATTATTTATATTCAATTTAACGATGAAAATCCTAACTACTTAGGGATAGAGCAATCATATTTCTTTCGATCAAAGAGCAAAGAGCGCAATCTAATGCAATTTCCCCACACTATTCCTACGAACACACACAAGCATTTTCAATGCAACATGCATGTATTTCTCTTCAATTTCCTTAATGTGAATATGAACAAAAGGAAATATGCAAATACAATCAATCAATCTTTCATAAGAACGAAGGCTTTTACGACAGTTCTAATTCAAAGGAAGATAACACTATACGACACTTTCTTTTGAATGAAGATTAATCAACTATATTCTAACTTTGACTATTGATCGATAACGACAAAGAAAAAATTAAGAAACATTAATCAATCAAATCAAAGTTGGGCTAGACCAGGAGATAGAAACTTATTTTCTAAGACATAACATTCATTGATCAATCAGCAAGCAAACAAATAGAGAAGAGTTGGAAAAACACTTTCCAAAGGTGGGAAACTGGTCCTAGGAGGATCAGCACAGCCTGGAGTGGGAGACAGTGCATTTCAGAGCACTATCCCTAAGCCAGGGGTGCTTTGCAGCGCACTATGTCCCTCACAAGCCTGTGTTGGTGACACCAAGCCATTTCAAGAGGCAATTTGACACAATTTTGACCAATTTTTCAATGCAAAGAGCTGATTTACAATCTATGAACACAAATAAGGTCTATAAGGATGTCCTAGGAGGTGGATAAGCTACTAGGAAAGAGGATCTTTCCCCAGCATCGTCGTCAATTTGTTTTGGGGAATTTGGAATCTACTACTAAATACTAATTCCCTAGATAAGTAGTTGTATCTAGAACAACCGTTTAAAGTGTTTTAGACTTTTCTTATAAGCAATAGACAAGATGAGAAGATAAGAAGACCTACTTGTAGTTCCTCTTTCCTCTCGTCTCCCTTGTATCGATCATGTCACTCCTTCCTGTACTTAATACGCTTGAGAAGTACCCTATAAATTGATGCAGAAGCATCTAGCACCCTTAGTCAAAGGGAGGAATCCAAGAGAAGCGAAGAGGAAGACGTGGACTAGGGGAGAAAAATAAGGAAAAATTTGTTTTAGTAGTTGATTTAAAGATGGAAGCGATAAGTCTCTAGAAGACTTTATCTTCCGTGCATGCATTATGGAGTGGGTTGTTAGAGGAGATCAAGGAGAGGATTGAATGGATCCTTCATAGTAATCCGATCCAATGTATCTTAAATATTGATGAACCTGCGTGTTCTATAAATATATGTTATAAGACAGATAGGTGATAGGAAGTGAATAGGTAGAAAATGAGTCAACTGACTGTGGAAATGTAGTGGAGAGAAGAACTGTGCTAAGGCTGAAATGCCTTAGCTTGTAATCACTCTGTACATAATAGAAAAGTGTGTGTTAAGTGTTGAACTATGCGCCTGTTTGTGTTTCAGATATATATAAATATATATATATATATATATAATTAATTCTTCAAAATTTCCTGGTAAATAAATTGTGGTTCATGTTGTTGATTGATCGACCATCAATCACGAGAAGGATCGATGGCAACCCAAAGATATTTATGAAATTTATGCATGCTTGATAGATTGTGGCGGAACTATGTTAACACAAAACTCCATCAAATGGCAGAAGATTAAGTTAAGGAGGAAACGGGCAAGAGTACACAGGAACCATTGGATCTAAATGATCAATGGTCCAGATCCTTTATCACATTGGCAGATTTTTAAAAGAAGGCGGACCAAAAACCTTAAGGTATGCTGATAAGTGATTGCGCAAACAAATGTCAACCATTAGATCGAGGATCCAGATTGATGGTTTAAATGAAATTGGCGATCACATATCGAGGAGGTCAAAGGATAGTGGTTTTTGGAGCGGTGATACACCGATGAGTGACAATGTGATATCACAAATGAGTGATAAGTTGATCAAAGATCGAAGCTCTGTTGGATCAGAGGTGTCAGTGATTGGAGGTCTCGACATCAGAACAACACTGCAACAAGCAGAAGATAGACTCGACAGAGTTACAGTGGTAGTTGTTTAACTTTTGAAGTCCAATTATATGCTCGGAGCGGAGTTTGCCCATAGTTCCTTGTATTCTAATTAATGTATTGTCCTGTGGGGTTCTAAAGAAAATCTCTATAATTATATTGGCTTTGATAATGTTAAATGGACCATGGTCATAAAGGCTTAAAGCCTTGCAAACGCTTCCGATAGGCTTTGTGAGCCATAACCCATAGGCCTCAAGATCGACCATTTTAGGGAAAAGGATTTTGATTAACCCCCAATTTCTCTTTTCGTCAAGTGGTATCAGAGCAGAAGAAGATTTTTCATGCAAAGGAATGTTAAAGGATTATAGAGAGAAAGAAGAAGGATCAGGAGGTACATTTGATAAAGCTAGAGAATTATGGTCTTACTGTCGCATAGAGAACGACAACTGAAGGTGAGAGGACTTGAAGCAAACCTAGAGCATGGAGTGCTCATATGGTTCTAGAGGAGAGTACCCGAAGGATGCCAAAAGACCGAGTGAGGAGGGCTTGGTGAGGTATCGTGTAGCAGAGGAAGAATGTTACTGCAAAGGTTTGGTTGCAACTCACAGAAGATCATAAAAGTAGTTCCACTGAAGAAGTGAAGTGGGTAGAATTGCTAAGGACAAGGCGAAGCATATGACTAGGAGGTCATAAATTTTTGTGCCTCGAGAGTCTCATGCAGGATCATCCAACACCCTTAGCTAAAGGAAGGAATCCAAGCGGAGCGAAGAGGAAGACATGGACCAGGGGAGAAAAACAGGGAAAAATCTGTTTTAAAACAGATTTAAAGATGGAAGCAATAAGTCTCTAGAAGAATTTATCTCCCATGCATACATTATGAAGTGGGTTATTCGAGGAGATCAAGGAGAGGATTGATTGGATTCTTCATAGTGTTCTGATCCAATGTATCTTAAAGATTGATGAATCTGTGTGTTCTATAAATATATGTAATAAGATAGATAGGTGATAGGGAGCGAATAGGTAGAAATTGTGTCAATAGACTCTGGAAATGTAGTTGAGAGAAGAATTGTGCTAAGGCTGAAATGCCTTAGCTTGTAATCACTCTGTACATAATAGAAAAGTGTGTCTTAAGTGTTTAACTCTGCACCTATCTGTGTTTCATATATATATATATATAGATATATAGATATATAGATATGCGTTAATGTCTTCATTTCCTAGTTATAAGTGTGTTCAAATGTTGCAGGTTGATCAACCATCGATCACGAGAAGGATCAATGGTGACCCAGAGATATTTATGAAATTTATGCGTGCTTCATAGACTGTGGCATAACTGTGTTAACAAAAAACTCCTTCAAATGGCAAAAGATTAAGTTAAGGAGGAAACGAGCAAGAATACACAGGAACCGTTCGATCTGAATGATCAATGGTCAAGATCCTTTATCGCATCGGCGGATTTTTATAAGAAGGCGGACCACAAAACTTAAGGTATGGAGATAAGCAACTATGCGAACAAATGTTAACCATCAGATCGAGGATCCAGATCGACTGTTTGAATGAAATCGGTGATCACATATTGAGGAGGTCAAAGGATGGTGGTATGTGGAGTGGTGATACGTCAATGAGTGACAATGTTATATCATTGATGAGCAATAATTCAATGAGAAATCGAAGCTCTGTTGGAT
The DNA here is from genome assembly GCA_000404065.3 of Pinus taeda. Taxonomy (NCBI): domain Eukaryota; kingdom Viridiplantae; phylum Streptophyta; class Pinopsida; order Pinales; family Pinaceae; genus Pinus; species Pinus taeda. Next base: position 7,027 of record APFE030904008.1, on the reverse strand, counting down.
TAGACGTGTTAGTGATCAAAGGTGTCGGCATCAGAACAGTGTTGCAGCAAGAGGAAGATGGACCCGACAGAGTTATAGTGGCAGCTGTATAACTTTTGAAGTCCGGTTATATGCTCAAATTTTGGAGTTTGCCTGTAGCTCCTTATATAGCTCCTTATATTCCCATTAATGTATTGTCCCAGGGGTTTCTAAAGAAAATCTCGATAATTATATGGGCTCTGATAATGTTAAATGGTCCATGGTCATAAAGGCTTAAAGCCTTACGAATGCTTCCGATAGGCTTTGTGGGCCATAACCCACAGGCCTCAAGATCGAATTTTTTAGGCAAAGGGATTTTTATTAACTCCCAATTTCTCTTTTCATCATAAACATAACAGAAAACAAAGAACCGATCAAAGCACATGATATAGAATATAAGTGAAAGGAATTAGATACAATTCACACATATAAGCATTATGAAACAATACAAACATATGGGAAAAAGGTTCAAACATTTTATTAGATAGAAGAAGGAATTATAACCATTGGTGTCTAATTCAAAGCCATTCCTCCAGCTTGGATGCCATCCACATCACATCAAAAGAATGATAGTATTGTAGCATTACAATACTTGCTTCAAAGCCAAATCTCATAGTAGCATTATCTCCTTACAATTCAACACAATCCGACCCTTGATCACTTAGATGAGTGGTCAATTTATAGGAAGATGAAGGACGTTTTGTCATAAATGGTGCCATTGAATATCCTTCCATACTTAGAATTAGTTCCATGGAGGAAGGGATGAGAGGATAGGATGCACCTTAACTCATTCCTCATCCATTTTCGAGCTCATAAGAGTTGATAAGTGAGGGAACCTTCTAGATGACTCCAAAATATAAGAATATTCCCCAAACTCTATGTGCATTTCACTCATTCTCACCCAGCGCAAGTGAAAGGAATCCTAAGTGCTCTGCAAAGCACCTTGGCAGTGGAATCAACTACTCTACAGTGCACCTTTACAAGGGCTTACCTGCGCTGCTCCCTCTAGAGGCTATTTCTGGATGTCTTCAAGTCATGAAACTGTCTGGGAAGGAGGCATTCAAAGGGCTGACTTGTTTAGGGCATGTAGCAACTTAAATTAGGGTTTGATGAGTCGTAAAAAACTGATCTAGATGATGGGATTGATGTGCCCAAATGGATCTGTAACCCCTATTTAGTGGCTATGTGTCTCAGGAATTCTTTCCCTTTGTTGAACATTACATCATAACCACAGTCTTCCAAAACTGCTACAGAAATTAGATTCTACTTAGGCCTGGAATAAACATGAAATCTTTGAGGCAAATAGGAGATCCTCACTCCCTATGAAAGGTTAATATACTAATCCTAGTAGCACTCTACCTTCCATTGTCCCCAAGCTCAATATGTATTTGAGGATATTTCTCCTCCAGGTCACTGAAAAACTCTCTACACCCTGTCATGTGGAATGAGGCACCAAAATCCAAGTACCGCACACTCCCCATCACATTGCTAGCCTTGCATGTGATAAGGGTGCATTCTAGCTCAAACTATGAAGTCAATGCCTCACCTATTTCTCCTTTCGAGTTCTTATTTCTATACGTTTTGTGTGGACACTTTGTAGCATGTGCCTGAATTCATGACAATTGAAGAATTTTATTTTGGACAAGTATTTATTTTCCCCCTTAGCTGGATTATGGTTTGGTTTGATATTTCTTCCCTTTTCCCTTCTTTCCCTTTCTAACCAATGAAAAAAAATCTTCATCCTCGCCCTTTGATGAGGTTCCATCTTTCATATTCTGCCTAATCTCTTCTTGTACCAAATTGGACCACAAGTGTTCCCAATTTTGTAACTTCTCCCTCCCATTCACCGAGTCCTAGTAATTATGCTAGCTTTTGGGAGGGCCTAGAAGAGTTATGCTCACCAGGTCATCTTTTGTAACATTCACACCCACCCCTCTAACCTCATCACGAACTTTGGTAAATCTGCTAAGGTAATGCATAATAGTATCATTCTTATACATCTTAATATTTTGAAGTTTGTCTTTTAGGGCCATTTTTCTATCGTCCTTGTTATTCTGGAATAGGTTTGTTAGTGCTTGCCACATTGCGAAAGGAGTTTCTTTCCCATGGAGATTTGAGACATTTTGGTCTCACACTCCCTCAGAGATTATTCTCCTTTCGTTAGCAACATCTTTCTTCCAATGAGATAGGTTTTGGGCATCAGTTGATCTGGGTTTTGTAATGTATCTCTTGACATGTTCCAAAAATCCATTGTCATCAATAAATTCGAGATGCCTTCCAAGGAATACTCTAATATAAACCCATTGAAGGTCATTTTCCCAACTCTAATGAAGCTATAAATTCAAACCTCCTCAGAAAAAACTTCGAAATTCCTACTCTAATGTGAATCTTGCTCCGATACCATGTAGAAATTTGGTGATAGAATTGCAAATGCTTAAGAAATTTTAATCTAAATCAAGAGACATAATTATACTCTACTGATCTACAGAATTCAATTCACAATTTAGAACAACAGTCTCAAACATGTAATAAGAAATGATACATATGCACAATATTTTTTCTAGGGGAACCCAACTGGGATAAACCCCTCAAGCCTCTTTGCATTAATCAAATGAATAGAGATGCATTACAATTTCTAACTCAATTTAAGCTCAACCTACAAGTGAATAACTTATCTCTCTACTCAATGAGAACCTCTAACCCATACTTAGTCAATTTCTGCCTCTTCTTGAGCCCCTAATTCCTTGCACAATTTCTAGAGAATTAGCCCCTAGTTTTTATTAATTTTCCTCCAATTGATTTTGCAATTCTCAAGATTTGATCATATGCCTGCATGCAACACCTATACACTCAAACTAGTTTATAATTGCTTGTTACATTGCCTTGGAATCTCCACCACAACTGGGAACTCGAATTCTCTACATGCAATAGTTATTTTAGGTTGATTGATCAGTTAACTAGACGATCACTAAGTTATATTTGTTTTCCTATTGTACAACTGGCCTTCCATAGTTCCTCTAACTATTAGAACTAGTTTAACTAAACTCAACTGGATATAATTGAACTGGATTACTAAAATTTAGCAATCACACATGATTAATTGAAGTCCAAACCCTCTTTCTCGAATTTACGAGCTAAATGAGTGAAAAGAGCCATTTCACATAAGTTAACTACATCCAAGTTGTCTGTTGATGTGGAAATTCAAATTTTCTCAGTTTTACTAAGGCAGAGTCAAATTGAGACTTTTTTGTTGCACTTCTCAACATAGGATTACGGATAAACGAGGAAAATTTTTGCAAAAAACCCCCACCTCTACAATCAATCAACGATCACTCTTGTTTGGTGATTGTGAACCTCCTACTCTAACCAACGAGTAATTTGAGAACCATTTAGGTGAGCAGCCAAAGATATTTGAAGAACCAATAGGGGAGGAAGAACCTACATCACCTACCCATGATATGATTGAAAATGGACAACCTGAGCTCTTTCTTATTATATAAACCAATGGGGAAGCCAAAATGAAGAACATAAGCCCCACTACTCTCCCACACTTCCATGGCCTAACTTTTAAGGACGTTGATATATTCATGTTTCAATTTTAAGTGGTTTCTAGAACCTATGATTATAGTTTTAATGAGTAGAAGCTAAATTTATTCCCTTCCACTGTCAAGGATGCAACCTTGTACTGGTTCATGAATTTGGAAGGAGTCTGCATCACCACTTGGGCTCAAATGAAGCAAGATTTCAATCAGAAATACAAGGATTCTTGTAGACCAAGGGACACAAAAGAGGATATCTTTAGGATGATCCTAGGACAAAATTAATCCTTAAAGGATTATGAGGAAAGGCTTTAAATCAACAATAAAAGAGTTAACTACACCCTTGACCCAGAGAAACTAAAGCTTGTAATTCTTCAGGGGATCAGGGAGGATTTTATGGAGTCCCTTAATATGTTTTCCGTGGAGACATTTACCAGCTGACTTATGAGGAAATCAAGACAATATTTAAGAATCATTCTAGAGTTTCAAGGAAGAAATGAAGGTCTATTCAAGGCCTGCTAAATTATTCTCCCTCCACCTTAGCTATCAAACATGAAATAGGGAACATGCTATAGGATTTCAAGAGTGAAATGTTGCATACATTTACCTTCCAAATGGACCCCATTCAAATTAAGAAGAAATGAGAGGAGACAGAAATGGAACTAGCTATATTTTTCCCTAGATGCACCATGAGGCACCCTATAAATGAGTGCCCATTGAATGTAGTACAGGTCCGCTTTATGGTGAGGAGAATCATAAAACTGAAAAAAATTCCCCTCTTCCAATTCTGAAGGTTGTATATTAAGGGGAAGAGAGTGGATTGGAGTAGCTTTGTTTTTCCAACCAGAGAAGGCCGCAAGTCCAGTAGCCATATCATCAAGGCATCCAATGTGTGCACTTCTCTCCTTTTAATCCAAACCAGATTGCACATTTTTAGCCTTAGTATCCTCCAACCAACTCACCTTGGTCCATGCCTACCCCTTGGTCCTATCCTCCTTAGTATCCTCCTCAACTTGTCAATCCACCTTTCTAGCCATATCAATATCGACCTCCTCAATGGGGAAACCCTTCGAAAGGATGGAGGCCTAAGGCAACCCAACCACCTATATTAATCCCTCCTCCTCCTCAAACACAACTACCCCACAATAATCCACCCAAACAACCTCAAATTCCTTCTGAATGTTGAGAAACGTAACTAGTTTCAATATTCATAATTGTTGTACCCATTTCAATATGTATCCTATGTAACAAACAAGAAAAATGAGGAAGAAAAAATATTATTAATGAAGCATGGGATTCATGCTCATTTTGATGGTCTTCTAGGTACAATCATGTTCTTTATGCTTATATGGTTTGTAGGTCTCGGGATTTATTGTCATTCATCGATGGAGTCAACAACATGTTTATAAGACCCTTTCAGGAAATTTTTGATTATAAAAAGAATTAATTTTTATTCTAAAAAGTCCTGGAATACCCAAGAGTCCAATTCATCCATGGGATCATCAAGTTGGCTTAAAGGAGGGAATTCAACTCCTTGAGAAGGCTATATAAAGGAGCAGTTTGACTTCATTTGAGACACACACAAGTTTGATCTTCAAGAAATAGTTTGATCTGTAGCTGGGAAGGTTAGAAAGAAGGAAAGTGAAGGTCTAGAAGAAGCTGGGAGGACGAAATTTCTTGTTTTTGGGCTCTATCTCTCTCACACGTGAAATTCTAGGGTTTCTAGGTTACAAGACAAGTTGAAGTTGCAAGTCTAAATTGCAATAGGTCATAGTGTAGAATCTTATAGTTGGAGTAGAGAAAACAATATATTGACCTCATTAACCTTGGGAGATTTATCTTGCTCTAGGTAGGTCTCAGAAGAGGTATGATTAGGGTTTTCAAAGAAGTTGCAAGGTAAAAGTTAGAGGTTTAGTATGTTGGGTGTGTGTTATATTCTTTCCATGACTAGACCCATGAGTGATGTCGAGGGGGGAGTGGTTAATACCCCCTTCATTGCATTGGGTGATGAGCACTAGTATTGTAGCAAGAATGTTGCAACTCTTGGGGCTACCAAATCTACTTTATCAACCCAGGGTTTGTACAAACTTGGAAGTGATAGTACTATATACAAAATACTATATACACAAGTAGATGTGATGAGTACACTTTTTTTCACTGCTAATCTAGTGAGAGACCACTATGGTTTCTCAAACCAGCCTTCTATTGATTTAGAAGAAGCTTGATTACCAATGAGGAAAGGGGAAATTTTCACTAACTGGAACCTTGTTTACTGTAGTAAGGAAAGACTAAAATAAAATGCTTAAACACACCATTCATATAACTAATTGCTAAGGGACTTTGCTTCAAAATAATGCTAAGTTAACATGTGTATAATCCTACTATCCTAGGCATGAAATCTGAAATAACCAAACAATCTATTGTTGTGCATGTAAATGAACACAATAAAATTTTTCCTTTTTTGTCTTTTTGTGTGAAAATGTGAATGTTAAATCCTCTTGGTGATGTGGCAGGTGGGTTAGAGATGGTGGTGGAAGGTCAGATGGCATAGGAGGAAATTAGGGGTCTTCTCCTTTCTTCCTAGATGCCTTTTCTAGAATTCGGCCTCAAAACAGGCCACTACAAGTCGTCCTACGGGATGCCCTAATGCTCCTACACGATCTAGCTGAGAGAAATAGGATTGATTTGGAAGGTGGTGTAGGGATTAGGGAAGGTGAATGGTGGGAGAAATAAGGAAAGGCAGTGGCTAGGACTCCTTCAGATCCAAAAACAGAGTTTGTAAGATGGTTGGATTTGCTCAACAACCTTGGAAAGTTGTTCTTATGGAATGATGAATTGGGTGAGGGACTTAGTGGCTTTTGACGATCATGGATGGATGTGTTGGGTTGCGTTATATTCCTTCCATGACTAGCCCATGTAGTTGGGGAGGTCACAGGGGTTTGAGGTGTACCTGTAACCCCACTTTATGGGGTCTGGGGCAGCACCTCGAAAAATTTTGATTTTGGACCCTATGTTAGGTTGGACGGACCCACCTATGGTTTTGTGCATGCTTTTCGCACATGGTTTTGGACGAGATGGTTTTCAGTCCATGTTTTTGGATGCTTCGACATGTATAAATAAGTATTTTAACATTGAAAGGAATATAATGAAAAGTCAAGATGGTAGTCCTGATTTTGGGATCTAGGGGAAAATATTTATGTATATGTGTTTTATGTGTTATGCTTTCACATTGTTTATTTTCTGTGTTTTAGAATTCATATGCAGGTAATTTCTGTATGGGGTTAAAACCTACATTTGGTATCATAGCTATTTTTGGCTTCAAGGGGATGCCTTTGTTGCAACAAGGAATTTGAAGAATTCTGTAAGAAGTGTGGTATAGCATGGCAGAAGACTACTCCATATACACCTCATCAAAATGGAGTTGCAAAAAGAATGAACAAGACGTTGATGGAAAGGGCAAGAAGCATGCT
>APFE030904007.1:0-11036 GCA_000404065.3 Pinus taeda | reverse complement strand
TTAAGATAAAAATTGCGCCTTTTGACTTTCACAGGGGTACGCACCCTCCCCTTTACATACAGAGCATATAAGTACGCATATATCCTGAAGAAAAGGTGCGGGCCCGCAGGCAAAAGTGAGAGAAAGTGCGGAACCAGAGTTACATTGCTTTTTGATGTCTTTCTCTCATTTCTAAAGCTTGTTTTGAAGAGCTAAGGTCTGAGACTTGCTTAGGAAGCTGGCATAGGTGGTGATAGACCCATACCGATTGCAAATAATCAAGGTGATGATATTTTTGTGTAACAAACCTCTTCATCATATTGTTTTCATCATCAAATTCAATCAACATTGCATCCAAATGTTGTCATTTCTCTTCTTCATCCTTCATTTGGTTGTCTTCATAAGCCAACCTTTTTTTTTCTATCTTCACTAACAGGTGCTTGCAAATTCTCTCCCACAATTTAATTTATCAACTATGTAGGGTATGCATTTTATTATATTATGAGCTAATGCTACCCCGTCTCCCTTTAAAATAGAATTCAGGTTATGTTCTTATTCAATTCTTTGAAAATGCACTCCTTCATCTCCCTCTATCTTCATGACAACTATAGTTGGTTTTCCATCTTCATCATTTCTGTGGCTTGTAACCATACACAAAATATCAGTTTTAAAACATAAGGCTCTCTACCCTCATTTTATGCCTTTGTCATCAAATCTCATGTTGATATTCACTCTCCAAATAATTTATGAGACTCTCATGAAGTATTTCATAAGAGTCATGTTCATCTCCAAAGTTTTCTTGCTCTAGTTCATAATAGTGAATTTCCTCTTCCTCATACTCACACTTAACTTCCCTGAGTTATTCTCCCTTCAACCAAACTCTCATTATGTAGCTCAATTAGTTCCTCAACTTTCTTGCAAAAAACGTCTTAACAAGCCATTTTACCTACTTTCGCATTCTCCATCCACATCTATCATCTTATTCACTTACCTATAGCAACATCCTTAGAAAACTAAGTTGTTCCTTCAACTCAACAACTTTTTTGTCAATTTCTTCTTGACTCATCCTTTTTCTCCTTATGCCATTTACTTTGGCATCTTCCTCCATTCTATCATGGCTTCCACTTAAACCCTTTTCATGAACACTAGTAGTTATCTCTCTCTCCTTTCCTATGAGCTTATCAATGCTCAACTATGAGTTGAAAACAAGCCTTTGCAATAACAAGTATATTTCACCTTGCTACAAGATACCTCACCAAGCTTCTCTCCTCTAAAATTGGTCTTTTGGTATCACTGGTTCTCTCCTCTACAACCTTCTAAGTTTTCTATGCTCCTTTAGGATTCTATACTCTACTCACTTCCAAGAGCTTCACCTACCCTTCCCTTTGGAAAAATCTACCCATGTTCATAATTGTGGAGATGTTTCAACAACATTTACCCAACCAAAGCTAGAAGTTGTTATCCTCTCTTTGCTGTAAGGGTTACCGCAAATTCTTTCCCCTCTACTACTACCTACACATTAATTAGTTATAAAACATTTTAAGACTAGTTACTTGTAAAATCTCATTATATTTTCACTTCCAAGGACTTTTCTGAGTCCTTGCTTCACACTATTGCAAGATTTTTCTGCTATCAATCTTCTTTGACTATGTTTGACAATTCTCACCAACTCTACTCCTTGCTTTGAATAGTCATATCCCTTGTACTAGATCCTTTGTGTTATCTCTTTATTAGCCCTTGATAAATCCTTTCTTCCACATATCAACACATACTCATATTTATTGTCAAAGAAAATATATATGTCACCTTTATGTTTCCTTCAATCCTTTTGTGCATGCATACTCCCCTTCATTGCTACAAACATTTCGTTAATGTCTTCTGCAGCTTTAGCCTCTTGTGTTAGTCTCCTTCCAGTTCTCTCAACAATTTCCTTAACTCTTATATGGTCTCTTTCTCTTCCCATGAGTGTCGTTATGCACTAATATTTGGCTCTAATACCACTTGATGGGGGTTGGACCGACCCACTTCCATACTTTAGGTTTGATGATCTCACCCAACTATAACAACAACATAGGAAGATTGTTGCCCAATCTCCACTCTACCTATTCCCATGGCACAAAAAACTTGATAACCAATAGTGGGATCTTGGGTCTCACCTCATTGCTACGTCCTAGTACTCTGCTACCACAACTCCCCCGTAGTCCCGATTCCTAGGATAGAATTCTTCTGATGGGAGTTTTACCATCCACTGGGCCTGTCAACTAATATGTTGACCCATCCGACTTTGGTCAACACTCACTCTAGGTCACAAAGTCTTTTGGTCAGCTGATGGCCGATAGACATAGGTGAATATGGGAATTATGTGTTCCCTTAGTTGCGTTAATTGTCAAAACGACCCATACTTCTCAGATCTCAAACTATTTCAAAAGGACCCTCCCACATCAAGCTTTGATCACTCTAATACTTGATGGTCATTAGGGTAAGACAAAACATGTCAATGGATAAGCCTACATCTTATAATTGACAAGACTTCAAAATCTTTGGGGTGAGTAAATTTTTCCATGATATACATGTTTTGGCTTTAGGAAACCCCAACTTAATTTCTTTTAATGGAACAATACTTACGACGTTGGCCCTCTAAAATATTGAGGCCTGATAATAAAGGCTTATGTTGCAAGCCAATATTGAGCCAAACTATTCCTGTAACATTTTATCATGTGACCAATATAGCTCATTCTCAAAGCCTTTGCACATACTTCTAGATGTTTGTGGGGGTTTGAATATCTACACATACAATCCTATATTCACACCAACACTAAAATCACGACTTACACAGGCACAAAATTCATTAGGAAAAATTTAGTAGTTCTAATACACAGTGATCAACCACAATTGGAGGATGACATCACATAGTTCTATTAACATACAAATCTGTACAATTTGGCTTGATTACACAATAATTTTTCCTCTCATTCTTCCTCAATATAAAATCTCTCTTGGTCCTTAGCCTCTCTCTAGGCTATCTCCTCTACTCTCTATTATCCATTCTTTTCTCTACATTGTTTGTTACTCTACCATCTTAACTAATCAAAATATATATTACATTATGAGGTTGTGATACAATTGTCCCTCTTCTATCTTAGCTTAATTATTTGGCTCTTTTATAATGTGCCACATGGCCAAGAATTCTAACTCATCAAAATTCCTCTAACAACCTAAATTCCCTTCTAGAACTAGTACACATGTATTTACATAAATCATAATTTATACAAAATATTAACTAAGGGGTTCCACTCCCATTTAGAAATTCCAAGACCCATTAGGTCTAGGAAATGATGATGGACTTGGGGTTTATTCACCTACATCACTAACTAGACCATTTAACTAGAGAAACCACATGTCCAAATTTCAGAAGTTTAAGGAGATGTGGATGAATCCACCTCAATGGGTTGGTGTTCCCTCAATAATAACTTCCTTGCTTTGGATTAAAAGCAAGATAAGTTTCTATGTACTTGATATGAGCATCCATGTCTTGTTGATGGAGCACCACCTTATCTAGCATAAAAAACATCTCTTATTTGGCCTCATTCCTTTCCATGCTAACCCTTCGTAGCATCATATTCATCCTCCAATAGAGTTAAATTGTAAGAAAATATTGATTATTATACCTATGGTATGTTTAGAGTTAGGAAACAATTCAATGATTTCCATCATAACTTTAGAATCAATAAGACAACCCGTTCCCGCTGCAACATCATCTTCATATTCTCTGAGTTCTTCTTGAATGACAATTGAAACCTTCTCTTGAAATAAGAATGTAGATGTAACCACTCTTGCTCGAACCTGAGTCCCACTTGTATACCCATGATTGTTTCTACCCATGCCAACTCATGCATGTTTTCAAACAATCATCCCTATCTGAGGGAACAAAATAGCAACCTACACTGAGTTATGTGCTACAAGCCTATGAATATAATGAAATTAGAGCCTGTAAGAGATGTAAACATGCGTAGTGGAGATAGAAATCCTGACACCACTCACTCATGGATAAGAAGAACAATGAAGACCAATGAAGGAATAATAATGGTATAAGAAAAAACCATACATTCCACATTCCTAAATTCCTTAATTTTTTCAAATTCCAAACCAAATTTGAGTGAAATGAATACCCCCATATAAACCAACATTGAATATGATGGTACATACCCAAAATCCACCACCTATAGGATTTTCAGTTGTTTGAACTACATTGTGTGCTTACAACCTAAGCTCATGGCTTGTAGCATCCAATAGAGTTAATAAAACCTCTATTCCTCCCACGTCAAGCATTGATAACCAAGCATGTGACATGTCACCCTCACATATTGCATGGGTTGATGGTTTCCTTAATGCCTCCCACCTCACTTATTCCTAGTGTAATTGGTCATGTTTGTCTAGGGCCAAACAATAATTTTTGAGAACTTAAGTAGGCATAGATTTCCAATGGTGAAACATATTTAAATAAGGAGTTAGGTTTCCCTAATTTGCCAAATGTTTAGCTAGTTTATTCCCTCTCAACAAGCATGAAAGGGGATGAAGAATAGAATGGAGGGAATTAGGTTATCTATTCAAGAAAGCATGCATTATAGGCTCCATCTGCATAATATTTTTCCAAAGTTGTTCCACAAATAAGTATTTTGAAGGATAAAATTACCAGCTGTGTGCATCCCATTTAGAGAAGTTGCTTTGTCTAGCAAAGAAGATAGCTTGATGAAGAGTAGAAAATTCCACTACATTATTAGAGGAGAGACTAAATGATCCTATATGTATGAACATAATGTTTCTTTGATCATCTTTTAATACTCCTCCATATCCTACTATGCCTAGGTTCCTCTTAGAGGTCCCATCAATATTTAGTTTGAGGAAATCTAGACTGGAGGGGACCAAAAACTGAGCGATAAAAAAATTATTGTTGGGGAAGGAATTTAGGGGGGTTATAACAAGGGGAGATCTACATGAGAGATGGGATAGAGGATTCCTTCAAGGTTTATTTCCAATCATCAAAGGACTAGGCATGTACAAGGATAGTTTCTCTGCTACCATGAATAATCTTAGCCCAAACTTGACTCGAGGAAGAAGACACATTCTAGAAGATCCTCTTATTTCATTCCTTCCAAGTATACCACAAGAGGAAAATCAAAATTAAGTACCATGCTCTATGTAAGGCTAGGTTCTTAAAGGCTACATTCCTCCAAGAGTTGAGAGTAAGATTCATGTTATTCCTATTTTAGTCCAATTAATTAAAAGGAGATGAAACTTACTTCCATAATGAGTTTGGAAAAGGGCAAGAGTTGAAGAGGTTCTTAGCATATTTTGAATGATCTTTGTAAAGGAAACATATATAGGGGTTTTGAAATTGTTTTCTGCATAGTTGATCCCATGTTAAAGTCTTCTTGTTTATCAACAACCAAAGAAATAAAGAAATCTTCAGCCAGAAATTTTGACATCATATTTTTTTCCAAATATCTTGTCATGGAATTAAAATGATTAACAACAATGGAATACACCTCCTTAATCACGAAAACCTTTTGATCTATACCCCCATCTTAGTTTCTCTTGGGCTTCATGGATGATAATTTTTTATTGTTATAACAAGGACTAGAAGGAATCAAAATATGTTGGACTCAATAAGGGGGGCTAGGTCAATTGAGAATTCTTGAGAGGTGAGCTTGCGAATTTGATTCCATGAATCGGCCCAAAATGAACATAGTGGAAATTGTGGATCTCCTAGAAACTTTGGTGCTAAATTGTATCTATATTACTATTGGAAAGATTCCAAATATATAAATTTTGTGGAACCAACTAAATCCTTAATTTTTGAGTTATAGAGTAATATTCCCCATATTTTTCGTTCCATATTTCCCCCCACATTTTCTATCCTCCTTGCAACCAATGACACCAATTATTGGCTCCCAAGACTTTGCTTAGAATCTCCGGGTTGCATAACCCCAACCCTCCTTTGTATTTTGGCAAGAAAAGCATAAGCCATGCCACTAAGGCCCATTTTTTTCTTATATTACCATCTGAGAGAAAAGAGCACAAAACAAAAGCAATAAAGTGTATAGACATCCCTTCTTAATTTCTATTTATTATTTTGTTTTTACATTTGCTTAAATGAGTTTTATCTTTCAACGATAACATGTTTTTCTTAAAATTATATATATATATATTATATATATTATATATATATAATATATATATATATATATATATATAAGATATATATAATATTTTATATAATTTATTTCTCTCTTTTTTCTTTTTCTTTTTAAATTTTATCATATGTGATAATAAACATTTCTTTCTACCCATAGGGTGTAGAATAGTGGGAAATATGATGTACTGTTATGGTAGTCATCATGGGAAGGTTGTTGGCTTTGCCATTTTTCAAATTCTTATTATCAATTATACTTTTACTATTTATCATTAAAAGAAAAAAACCTTTGTAATTTGTTTTGAATAAAATTTAATATATAAAAATGAAGGAAAAAAATATAGAAATACTAATATTAAAAATGGTTTAAGAATGAGATATATTATTATTATTATTACCCAATTTTAAGGCCATGGTAGAAATACTAATATTAAAAATGGTTTAAGAATGAGATATATTATTATTATTATTATCCAATTTTAAAGCTATGATCAAGCAAGACACCAAATTGGTGTATAAATTGGTGTATGAGACCCCTTTGTTTGTGGGACAATGGACCCACCTCCACGCAACGATATGACTGCTAAGCCTATGAAGGCATACATACTCTACCCCCTCCATTTTAGAACCTGTGACCTCTAAGGAAAAACACATGCTCTTAACCATTAGACTCACTTAGGCTATATAAAAAGAAAAGAAAAAAACTAAATAAAATAAAAATATAGAAAAACAAAGAAAGAAAAAAATTAAAATAGAGAAAACATAAACAATAATAATTCATCAACTTCAATGGATAGAAGGAAAACAAAGTTGAAAATTACTTAAAACTTCATATTTCAGGGAATAAAAACAAGTAATATCATAATTAAAATCTAATGTATAAAGGGTGAGAAGTGAAGTGAAGTGAAGTGAGAAGATGAAAACAACCCAAGAAGTCATAAGAGGCAAGATTATGTCAACTATGCTAAAAGTATGGCACTCATATATATTAAATGACCAATAAACATTAATACACATCAATCCACAATAAACATTGAAACATGTATTATATCATACTATGTTGCTAAAATTTAAAAAAAAAAAAATCATAAAAATAAGCTAAATTATAACATTATTATTATTATTATTATTATTAAATGATAAAAAAAATGAATATATAAGTTGAACAAAACATGGAATAAGATTCTTAACCATGGAGATTTATCCCAACTTATCATGGAGATTCTTAATCTGTAAATAGGCTTTGTTGCAATATCATAGGTCAATACCATTGTTTATCAATACCACACGTCTAAAAAAGTCATAAATCAAATCATATCACACTTGTTCATATGATATTTTTTTTAATTAATCAATTTAATTGAAAGGGAAAAAAGTATATAACTACTTTGCATATAAATCTTAACCTTTGATTTGTGTATACTACTATGGATATTCTAGAAAATTTTGTGGAAGTTAAATCTCTACCACATACTTAATAATTATTAATAATTAAATTTAAAATCTAAAAGCCATGTTTCAAAATAAACACGTTTATAGATAAGAAAAAGATACAGATAAAAAGTAGATGATTGATAATATAATCAATGAGGAAATAATTCCTTTATGCAAAGAGAAAAGACTTTGATCCTTCAAAGTAAATGAATTCCATGTTTAGGCCTTTTTTTAATCTCTTAGAAAATTTCTCACAAAATGTAAATTCTATTGTTGGATATGGTAATTTAATCTTGTGGACGATTTAAGAAAATATATGTATTTATCTTTTTACATATTTTCCCTTTTTTAATAATTGTTTTATAATTTATTATTTTATAATTTTATAATTTTTCAATTTTTTTAACATTAATTGACTGAAATGGGGATGGTTCAATAAAATATATTTATTTATTTTCTGTTTCTTTTTCTTTTTTAAATATGGTTCACATGACTTTGGAGTTCCATGTATTTGTATCATGAAGCTCGGAAGGGATCACTTCGTGCACTCAACCATTGAGCCTAATTGTGAGAGTATAGAGAGAATTGAACCTATGGCCTCTCAATATCTAAAATGCTTTGATGATAGAGAGCAATTGAACTAACCCTATTGTATTAGTCTTTTTACTTTATTTTGATATTTTTTATAATAAAAAAAAATATCTCTTTATTTTTTCATTTTTTTTTAATATTAATTTATTAAGTTAATGAAAATAAAATATTATTATGCCCGCAGGGGTTTAGTCTTGTGGCCAACGGACGGTCTACTAAGTCGTTCATGCCGCTGTGCAGGTCACAGGTTTAAGTCTTGTCTTAACCTGAGGGTCGTTCTTGTGGGCTGGGCGGTTCCTCCTAGCGATTATAGTGGAAGCTGGTGGAATTTGACCCATGTAATGTGAGTATGATACCACCGCCATTGTCGATTCTACTAGATATCAAAAAAAAGAAAGAATTTAAAGCATTATTATTACTTTGATTAAAATTCAATTCTTCTTTATAACATATTCCCAAACCATTTTTCTTATTTGAATTTAAATATTATTCCTTTATGTTAATTATTTTAAATTTTTTATATTATTTTAAATTTCATTTATCTAAAAAAATTTCCACCCTTGATGAAAATAAGATTTAATTATTGAAAAATTCCCATGAAAATTTAAATTCTAATGACTATTAAAACTTTTCGCATCTATAATTAATTTATGAATCTCATTTCCAAAATAGATATAATTCATGAAAATAAATTTAATTATTAAAATGATTTGAAATTAATGTTTACGTAAACTTCTTTCTTCTTTGTCTTGATACATTAAATTGACTCTCAAAATGAACACAATAAATTGAATGTGATGGTGATTGTATTTCATGGAGTACAAGTCACCTTCATAATTCTTCATAGATGGATAACTTAAACAAACTCTTAGCATCTTTGACATTCGTTTAGCTATGAAACTTGTAAGAAATATAAATATAGAAAATGATCCAAAGTCTCCTTATTCTAAATGGCTTTTGAGTGTTAAATAATGATTTTTCAATGATTTTTGAATGTTAAAAAATGATTTTTCAATCACTATTGAGTGTTAAATGAAGAATATTGTATATGAAGAATATTGTATTTTCCAACTATAGATGCTGAATAATTTTATGCTCTATAATTTCACTCTTGAGTGACTTTTAACTTGTAACTTAATACAAAATTCAATAAATAGATGGAGTACACATTGTTAGGTCCCTATAATATTAGTGATTCCCTCATTATTATTGTCGTTGTATCCCATATCAATATTGTTGTGCCCTTATTGTCCCCATATTGTTATTATTGTGCCCCATAGAATCCCTTTAATGTTATTTTTGTGTCTTTATATTATTATTGTTAGGTCGGCTTGGTTATATTGTGACCCCATAGACTCCTATATATAGAAAGGAGGTTTTGTCATTTGAATCATCCAAGAATTGTTCATTTGTGTAATGTAAAGGAGGTTACCCCCTCGAAGAGGCTGAATTCTAAGGCGTTGATCTATCTTTTCTATCTTTTTGTGAGCTGGTATCATAGCTTTGGATTCTAGGGTTTCGCTGCTCCAAATAGGCAATATTGGCATTTTCGATATAACTTTTTCTGTGATGTTTTAGACGTGAAGAAAGAAACCCATTTGAGATGAAATCGTGTTGAACCTTGGGCCAAAATTTCACATCTTGTCTTGCTATATTGTCAGAGATATGATCTACGAAAGTTAGAGTTTTTTCAAACTCCAGAATTTCATCCTAAATAGGTCATTGTGGAATTTTCACTAGAGCATTTTCACTACGGAGTTTCAAAAGCTAAAACAAAAACCCATTTGAGAAGAAATCGATCTGAATCTTGGATCCAAATTTCAGATCTTGGCTCGCTATATTTTCGGATATATGATCCAAGAAGTTAGGGGTTTTGAAGATTCCTGAATTACATCCTAAACAGGTGACCTTGGGAAAATCGTCATAACTTTCTCTCTGAGCATCAGATTGAATTTTTGTAAGAAGTTACAAAAAGAGGATAGACTGTAGTTTTTTTTGGTGTAATTGTTAGAACCTAATGTTGAAATAGTCACCTATGGCATGTCATAGAAGTTTGATCTACTGAACTAGTCTATACTCAGGTCATCGTGGGTAGATTTGGCATAATTCTTCATTGGAGAATCCAATCTTGATCAAACTTGGGGGGTTAAAAATATTACTCAGAGGGTTACCACAAGAATAAATTTTAGACCTGGGAGATCTAAAATTATAGAGATACATCAGATTCAATATCGAGCTCCTACAAAGTGAAAAAGGTGTGTAGTTTTTTTTTTTAATTTTTGCATAAGCTTGGTTTGAAAAATTAGTTTGAAGAAATTCAAAGGGCATAGTGAAGCATTATTACCAGTTTTTGATGCCCCGAAGGAAGAAAATGGAAACACCTAGTAAGAAACTTGAAATCTCTAGCATTTTAACTCATCTACATTGTGTTGATGATATGCTCATTTTCCTTAATGGGGGAATTCAAGACATCATCACTCTTATAGAGATATTAAAACTTTTCAACACTGCTACAGGAATGGAAATAAATAGGGAAAAATCCAATATATCCTTCTTTGATTATGCACCACAAGAATCTCAACTAGCCCTTCAAAATTTCCCCTACTAAACCTCGGCTCTGAAGGACGGTATGAAGTACTTGGGATTCAGGATTAAAGAAGATAGTTACAAGATAGTAGATTGGACTTGGCTAATCTCAAAGGTGGCAAAAAGATTAAATATATGGAGCCATCTCTTACTATCCAGAGTCGGAAGACTGGTGTGTTGGGTGTGGAGCCTGATTATCTTCTATATTCAAAAGTACCGCCACATTGGACCCCAGTTCAAAATGGGGGCGGCA
>APFE030904005.1:208926-298433 GCA_000404065.3 Pinus taeda | reverse complement strand
CTTTCCTGATCCCAGAAGTCATTTACTCTAAGTAACCCTTTGTTGTCAATATCGTTCTTGAGATTGGCGAATTCTTCTCTTAACAATTTAGCTTCCTATTGCCAATTATCGTCCCAAAACCAAGCAAGGTTTCCAACTCTTATTTCCCAGAAATTATGTTTCTGAATAATGACTCTATTCTCCCAAGCTTTGTTCCAAATGTGGGAGCCTTTGATGAGCCCAGACATTCTAATGTGATTCCTTTCTTGCCAATTGTTTGCATATTTTTGTTTCCAAAGTTTGGCCCAAGGTGAAGTTGAATCTTTTAGCCATCTCCACCATAGTTTTGCCCCGAAAACTTTGTTAAGTATTTCAGGGTCATCAAGTCCCAAACCTCCATGGGTCTTAGGTTTACAAATCTTTTCCTAGGCTACCAAAGCCCATTTTTTTTTCTCTTCCCCTTTGCCCCAAAGAAAATCTCTTTGGATATTTCTACTTTGTTGCATAACTCCTTTAGGAGCTGGAAGGGCTAAAAACATAAAGATGGGAACAGTTTGAAGGACAGCTTTTGTGAGCACTAGTCGTCCTTCTAAATTCAAACGCCTGTTTGTCCATTTCCAGATTTTGTCCTGGAGCTTATTGGTCACAGGCTCCCAAACTTCCTTGCTCAGAGGTTTGTCTATTAGAGGTACTCCCAAATATTTGGATGGTAGCATATATCTCTGAAAGCCTAGAATTCTACAAATATGTCTCTAAATAGCAATGTTAGTATTAAAAAAGAAGATATTTGATTTGGAAAGGCTTACCTCTATACCCGTAGCCTTCGCAAAGTCATTCAGGATTTGTTTGTAGGCTAGAGCTTCCTTGACCTTGGGTGTACCCTGCAGCATGGTATCGTCCACAAATTGTTGATGGTTCAAAGCCTCTCCATTCATGGTAAGTTTAAGACCCTAGATTTGGCCTTCTGCTTTGGAAAATTTGATAGCATTTCCAAGCCCTTCCATCATGAGAAGAAAGAGGAAGGGTGATAGTGGATCTCCTTGTTTGAGACCTCTCGAAGGTTTGAAGGTTGTGGATGGTGAACCATTGAACAGGATTGAAAAATTGGAGGTAGTTACAAGGGCCATTACCCATCTTATCCAGTTATGGTTGAATCCATAAGCTATTAGAACTTCCTTGATGTAAGCCCAACTTAGCTTATCAAAAGCCTTTTCTAGGTCAAGTTGTATAATCATTCATGCCTACCTATTTTTCTTAAGAGAGTGAACCACCTCGTGAGCTTGAATGATATTGTTGAGAATTTGCCTGCCTTCCACATATCTAGTTTTCTCCTCAGACACGAGAGTTGGAAGAAGGGGCTTAAGCCTGTTGGAAATTATTCTAGAAATAATTTTGTACACCACATTGCATAATGCTATTGGTCTAAATATGTCTGGTGTCATAGCATTAACCTGCTTTGGAATCAAGGATATGAAAGAGGTATTGAGCGCCTTCAAAACAGTTTTGTTTTTCCTTGAGTCTTCCACCACATCGATGATATCGTGCTTGACTATTCCCCAACATGCTTTAAAGAAGTCAACTTTGAAGCCATCTGGACCTGGTGCTTTTCCTTTTTGCATCTCTTTGATGAATCCACTAACCTCCTCTTCATTCACTGGTATGTTTAGATTATAATCATCTTCTCTTGTCACAAGCTTAGGAATGTGCTTTGTAAATTCCTTGATGAATTGAGATCTGTCTAAAAGAGGTTCCTCAGTTATGCCTTGGAAATGTTGAACCAGAACAAATTCTATTTCTTTGTGGGTATTGAGTTGATTTCCTTGAGAATCTTTGATTTTTTAAATCCTGTTATGAGACCTGTGAACCATGGTAGATTTGTCAAAAAACCAAGTATTCCTTTCTCCTTATTTTAACCATAGTACCCTTGATTTCTGTTTCCAAAATATCTCCTCTTGCTTGCAAATACTTCCCATTCTTGTTGATGATTGTCAGCTTGTTCCTTTCTCTCCTCGTTGAAGCCATCTGTGATGAGTATCTGGTTAATTTCTTGTAGCTTTCGTTCAACTATTTTTTTGGCTTCAAAAATGTTTCCAAACTCATTCTTATTCCAATCTTTAAGGCTATGTTTGATGTGTTTTAATCTTTTATGCAGGAGGAAAATTTTAGTGCCGTAAACTTGCATATCCTTTGTCCACCATTTTTCAATATTGTTGATAATTAAAGTCAGGATGGGTAAGCCAAATGTTTTTCAATCTGAAAGGTTTGTTTCTTGGAGTTCCTATAAAGGATGCTTCAAGTTGAAAAAGCCAGTGATCCAAGCCACCAAAAGGGATTATCGTAGCTAACAAGTCAAGGCCTGTCAGGATGAGGTCCTCCGAGATAATAAATTTGTCCAGTTTTGAGGCCACTTGAGACTCTCCTCCCCTTTTATTATTCTAGGTGAAGATACCATTACTTGTCTCTATATCTACTAGCCTCATATTGTTTATGAAATTCTTAAATGCTATGGAATCTCTGCCTAGTGATCTGGTTCCACCTTTTTTTCCAATCGGGACCTGATCATGTTAAAGTCCCCTCCCATAATCCAGGGGATACCCGAACGCCTGTTCCTTAATTCCTCCAGTGAGGTAAGAAGCTTGATTTTGTCATCAGGATTTTGTGGACCATAAACATTTGTAATCAAATAAACTTCATTGTCCCCCAAAGGTTGGATGACCACTAATAGATAGTTCCTGGATGCTTCAGCATCTAGGATTCCTAGCTTCTAAGGGTTCCAAAGTGTGAGAACTCCTCCTGTTGTTTTATCTGCTTTAACTTCTAGATATTCATATTTAATCAGCCATTTGCTGTGTATTTATCTTTTTTTTCTATTAAACATTTTGTTTCCTGAATAAATATCATATCTGGTTTTTCTACTTTCATTCTATTGTTGAGATTCCTTTGTTTCATTTTGCTTCCTAGACCCCTAATATTCCATGTTGTAAGCTTCATTAAGAAATGTTTGTAAAGGAGTAACTAGTTAGGTCTTTCATCTTACCAGAGTTGATCATGATTTTTCCACATTCAATCAGAAGCTCATTCTGTTTTTTTCTTCCTCTTTTTCTTCTTGGATTCTTGGGAGCTTGTCCCCCTATTTCCTCCATAGTTTTAACCCCCTCATTTTCCTGACTATCATAGTTTCTTTTGATCCCCTGCACCCTTTGGATGCGTTCTCTAGAGGAAGAGTTGTTGTACTCTGTTAAATTCATCTTGAGGTAGAGAATCCACTGCTTTGGTTGTTCCTTCCTCCAGGAAATTTTCTAGATCGAGATGCTCCCTTTCCAGTATGTCCTACAGTTCATGATCCTCTGTACCCACTTCACTTGGGGTTATCTCTTGGTCCCGATCAAGTTCCATTGTGCTTGGCTGATCCTCCCTTTGTTGGCTTTTATCAGGTCTATCCTCCATGCTCTCATCCTTTTCCTTATCTACTGGATTGTCCTTAATTACTTGATTCATTCTTTCATCCCCCTCTTCTTCTTCTAATAGCTTGAACCTATTATGACTAGGTTGTTTTTCCTCGTAGCTTTTTATTTTATTTTTTCTCCCTCCTTTTCCTCTGCCCCCACCTTGTTAAATCTGTCAATCTCTTTACCTAAGGTTGCTTTGATGCTGCACTCCATTTTACTTAAAGGGAAGTCTCTAAAGAGGTGCCCGTGTTCATGGCATTTGCGATGTCTGAAGGGTACATGCTCATAGTCCACTGCCTATACCCATTCTTCATCATATACCTCTAAAATTATTTCATTTGGAAAAGCCCTAGAAAGGTCCATTTCCACGCATATTTTGGCAAAGGAGGTATATTTTCCTCGCAGAGTCGCTTCTGATATTTTTAAAAAATGCCCTATTTTACTACCTATGGCTTTCAGCAATTATGGTAGCCTGTAATCTAGAGGTAGGGAATATAGTCTTACCCACACCGACACCGATGTAAATGTTTCTCATTCCAAAAAAAAATTCATTACCCATGGCCTCATATAGAAGCTTGCACCTGCATAGAAGTAAGGACCTCCTTCAAACACCCTGTCTTTATCCACTAGGTTCGAAAACACAACTGTGAAGAAACCCTTGGATCCAAGGTGTAGCTCTATTTGTCCCTTAGGTTTCCAATGGTTCTTTATCCATGTGTGTAGTGCCTTCTCCATTGGCCAGAACCCCATGAATTTACATATCACTACATAAGTCACCATATGCTCTCTGTGCACCTGTAGTGCTAGAGCACTTAGCACCACACGAGGTGTGATGGATGCCTTAGGTTTACATGGTCCTGTCCTACTGTTGGGGTCAGCGTTCTGACAATCTACTCTTGTACGCTTCTCTCTTCTGGCTTCCTCCTGCGTTTCTGCCTACCTCTGTGATTTGTTGTTTTCTTGTTTTCCTCTGTCTGTACCCCCTGTTTCCGCTTCATGGGCTTCTTGAAGCGATTTGATACAACATGACTGTAGGAGGGAGTGGAGCTCCCCCCTTCTCACCCCTCCATGGCACCCAACTCTGAAATCCTGCAACAAACCCTAGTTTCGCGCATTTTCAGAGCTTCATAGATCGTCCTTAGAGAGCTAACTGTTGCATGTCTTCACAAAGACTTCATGTTTGATTTTCACCAACTAATTAACTCAAGATGAATTAATTAATTATTTTTCAAACAGCTAGTGAGACTAAATTCGAATTTTAATTCTCAATTTTGATTAAAGGACAAATCAAAATTGGAATATATCTCGAAATGCTATTTTTAGTATTTCTATTTTTTGTTATTTCCAACAGAGTTGGAGTTTATCCCAAAATTCTATTTATATCAATGCTATTTTTAGCATTTCTATTTTTATCATTTCTTGTTGCTATTTTCAACAGAACCCATATAGTGCACTCTATTTGATGGACACTTGGTATGACCACAGTGAATCCATCAAACTCCTCTGTCAGAATCCTCCTTCGATCCACCAATTTTTCATCTATAAATTTGTGGGATGCCTCATTGTCAATCAATGTTACCACCTTATGCCCCAACATGACCACACTAACCCTGAATATGGTACCTAAGAATTCCTTGTGTGGATGCAATAACAGTGCCTTTAACCCCCACCTTTGATGACTCCTCACTTGCTGCCAGATGTCCCTACTCCTGTATCTTTCCCTTCCCTAACTCATCATCCTCCTCATCACTATCACTATCTAAGTAGACCTCAATGTAGTGTGTTTTTCCCAGCTTGTCCTTTCCTTCACATTTGTGTCATGGTGCCCAAGGATCTTGACAGTTGAAGTAAATATTATTCTTCTTCGGCTTCTTTCGAGTCTCCTCATCCAACTTGGATTTCTCAGTGTACTCCTTTTGAAAGGGTTTAGCCTCTTTACCCTTTTGAGGGAAGGATAGTTTGGGAGGAAAGTTGCTCTTTGGAATAGCTCCTTATATATCTTTGGTTCTACTAACTACATCCCATAGAGTGGAAGATTGATAACTCTTAACCCAACCACATATAGGCTCAGATAGTCCATCAACAAATAACATCGCCATTCGAGTCTCAAATATATCATTGACCATAACTGCCAACCTTTAAAATTTTGAGATATATGCCTTCATATTGTAAGTATGTTTGAATTGTGCCATCTCTTTTAAATGAATCTATGGATCGTTCCTATCAAAGTGGTACATGATTCTATGAGTAAACTCAGAATATGAGGTTATGCTAACATGACCCAAGGTCACTAACCCATGGTACCACCACTCATGAGCCTCTCCATCCAAATGTAATGTAGCCAACTTAATGGAATCATCCTTTGTCATATAATGTAGCTGGAAGTATGTGTACAACTTCTGAACCTGTGATCTAGATGAACATTTTGATGACCCATCAAAACATGGAATAGAAACTTTCCCTAATGTCTTCTAAATCTCATTGTTTTGCCTCATATCCTTTTGAACACCTCTCGAATTATTTTTCATCTAGAGGTTGCAAAAATTTGTGAAGCTCATGGTAGCTTGGAAGTCTCATCCTAGCCTCCTATACTCCTCCAAATATTCCCTAAAAGGTATAACCTGGTCATTCTATTCCACTTGACCAATTGTTGCCTCAATAAAAAAAAATTCCATAGTGGGTCTAGATGACTTTCTATATATGTGGAGGTGGCTTTACATGGTTATGTGTGCATCGATGGCTTCTCCACTATTGGACCCTTCACCATTAATTGGATCTCTTTTATGTTGTTCCCCCATGGCCCTTTACCAAATCATTTAGGATGCTAAGCAAGTTTTTAAACTCTTGATTTTCCTTATCCCTTGCGACTGTCTCTCACCTTTCAAACTATACTTCTTCTTCTTTCCCCATTCCTGAAGTTTCTTCTTCTTCTTCTTCTTCCCACAATGGGGTGGGTTCTCTAACTTGATAACTTCTCCTATAGGTGATACCCCTGTATCTGTGTTCTTCATGAATCGTCAAACCTCTATTAAATTTTTCCCTTCAAACCCCATATATTTCCAAGACCATTTTTGATACCACTACGACATACCCCTTTGGAATATCTAAGGATTTCACTAAAAGTTTTGAGTTTTGTTTAAAAATTTCCGAGTGTCGTTTCGTCAAACAATTGGTTTAGACATGGTTGTAGGTGCACTTTTATATTTTAAACTCCAAATAGAGTTACACAGTAGAAAATATACACCTAAAAAATACACCACAGAAGGTAGAACGTTTATATTAATTCACAGCACTAGTAGACATTTAGAAACAACAAAGTAAACACTTTTTATTCCTTGAAAATAACTCAAACTCTAACAACACAATAGATTTAATTCAAGGACTAAAAGGAAGGTAGATAGACACAACAAATGTACAAAACCTGGGTAATGTTCTAGCAACAGTATGATAGTGGCTCCCTTTTGAAGATAGCAGTATCAATGGCCTCCAAATATGGTATATAAAACTCAAAAGATACCTTAGCTCGCACAACAACCCATTCCAACCAATATACCAGAGAAACTAGTCCCCTGAGACCCATTGAATGTAAGGTATGGTTGAAGGAAATACCCAGCTAGCAAATAGGAATAAGAAACAACTTGAAGAGTGGCCCCACGACCCACAAATAATTTCAGAACTTAGCTTTATTTTAGGTTCAGCAACTCAATACTGAACTCAACCTCCTTTGCTGCTATAAACTCCACCCTTCATCACAAAGCTTGTCAACTCATGGCTAGATAATTCCAGCCCACGCATAGGCCTCCGATGACAGTCAGCTCAGCCCTTGATAATGGATATAATTCTACCCTCTTTTGGATGACAAACTTGACCCCTTCCAACAATGAGGAAACTTGGTCCCTTAGCCAGCAAACTCATCATTCAGCAATAAACTCAGCCACTATAGCAGTTGGAACTCGGTCCCTTTCCTCAACAACTTCACCCCAAATTTGGCTTGGCAAATCAGCCTGGAAGAAGATTTATCAAATACACAAGACTAAGACTTAGAATGAAGTGATAGCACTTTGAAAACTTACTCCATCGTTGTCATATTCTCTCTTTTGAAACACAATGGTGAAATTTGAATGATCTCTCTTTCAAACTAGCTAAGGTGTATAGTTTCAACACCAAAACTAGCAAACCAGAATGAGGGTTTCCAAAAGACCCTAGACTCTTCCTCAAGAATTCTCCAAATTTCTTTTTCTCAAGTAAGAAAATGCAAGAATGAGAAGAAACTCTTCGTTTTCCTTCTTTTATAACTCATTCGCAACTTTGCCACATTTTTACCATTTTATTTTAATAAAATCACTTTAGTGTGTTTTCTCACTTTATAACTTAAAAGTGACTTTTCATTAACCTATAATCCATGTCCCTCTTTTACCACTCTAGCTTTTGTAATGTTTTCTCCTAAGCCAATTGTGTTCCCTTGATTAATTTTCTCACCCTAGCCTATGGGAACCTTATTAGGCTAATGGATCATGTTTCTTAAGTCTCCTAAGCAGATGGGGACATTACATTGAATGAGTCGTTTGGGATGATATGTGGTTTTATTATCAATTTTTATTCTTCCTTTTGAATATATAAATGACAATTTCTATATGTATATTCAACCAACCTTTTGGGATAAATATGTACTTTTGTTATTATTTCTATTTTCCAAATAAATAAACAACCATTTATATACCAAACAAGTATAAGAGTTTGAAGGCATACTAAACTTAAAAAACTAAAATTGCAAAATAATGTACATATCTTTTTTACCTTTTTAAAATATAATTTTCCATTTATCCCTTCTTTTTAATTTCTTTCCACCCATCAAAGCAAAAGTTAATAAGTAATCATGAGTGGAAATATGGGAGATTATAGTCCTCGGACAGAACTAATTCCTTATTTGCATCGAAGTGTCACTTTCATTATGCCTTTTGCATTCCATCTATGGGTTTCAAATACCATCTTCTCTCTTGAAGTGGAAAGCCTTATATCCATTTCTTTCTTTCTTTATCCTTCGAGAAAGGAATAAGTTCTCCCATTAACGTTATTCAATAATTGATTTACTTCATTTTCATGAATATTAGTATTAGTAATTAATTATTAATATATTTTATTTTAATCAAATCTAATATATTATGCAATTCATTAATTTTAACGTTATTTAATAATTGATTTACTTCATTCTCATTAATATTAATATTATTAATTAGTTATTATATATTTTATTTTAATCAAATCTAAATATATTATGTAATTTACTAATTTAATTAATTGCGTTAATTTAATTTAAATGAAATATTAAATTATAGTTAAAATGTATCTGCAGAAGAGAATTACACTATAGATTTCCCTAAATATATTTGGGGTAAAAGAAAGTTTTTGTTTAACACCAATTTTTTAAAATATATGCAATTTATTAGCCCAGTTTTAAGTTACAAGTGTGCTATTATGAAGTCAAGGGGTTGTAATTTTTAATTACAACGAAATTCCAAAAGTATAATTTTTATTAATAAATAAAAACAAAAACAAAAACAATTTACCATCATCTAAATTTTGGTTGTAAAAATATTTATAAGTAGCTTAGAGGTTGGACTTCTTCCTATGATGAAATTAAGTAAATATATCCCAATCAAGATTTTTATGATAATCTAATGATTCGCCGGTTGCACCAAGAGGCGTATTTTATAACCCAGGGCAATGTGTGATTCGATCCCTACTCAATTTCAAGTTGACACATGTCCATTTTAAAATAAAAAATAAATTATTTTCCAAATAATAAAAAATAATGTCAACTATAATAAAGAACAAAATATTTTCTAAATAAAAAACAATGTATTCCATAATTAAAACCAGAAAAGAAAAAAGAATATACATCTTTGTTTGTCTTAATTAAAAATATTTTAAAACATCAATTAATATAATATTTATTTGTTTTAATTAAAACTATTATAAAACATCACTAACCCGATTTTCACTATATTCAATCTAGCAAGAAGAAACGTGGTAATAGAAAAAATATACTTTTTAATGTTGATCATAATAAAACATCTTAATGTTTAAAGAGAAAAAACTTTCACTATATTCAATCTAGCAAGTAGAAAACTTGGTAATAGAAAAGATATATATTTTTTAATGTTGACCATAATAAAATATTTTAATATTTAATGAGAAAAAATAATTAAAAGTGAAAAAAACAATTACTTTTTAACAAGAAAAAGGTGTGTAATTTATCAATTTTTAATATAAAATTAATATCTAGCAAAAATATTATTAATTGAAAAATGATAATAAAAATATTTTATTATATTTTTTAAAGAAACATATATAATTAAAAAAATCGGCCCCATGTAGACCCAGATTAAAAAAAAACAAAAAACAAAAAAAACAAAAACAAAACAAAAAAAAAACAAAAAAAAAAACAAACAAAAACAAAACAAAAAAACAAAACAAAACAAAACCAAAAGAAACAAAACAAAAACAAAAACACAAAAAATAAAAACAAAAACAAAAACAAAAACAAAAAAACAAAAACAAAAAACAAAAACAAAAACAAAAAAACAAAACAAAACAAAACAAAAACAAAAAAAAACAAGACAAAACAACCATAGACATTTACAAAAAACCATTATTAAGGAGAAGAGCACTAGCCTTAAGAAGGCAAGAAACTAGAAAATTGAACAAGAATCACCCAAGACTTTGACCATCCTCGTCAAACCCCGAGGGCGATGAGCTCTTTTGCTACCAAAAGAAAATGAATCTGGAACCTAAGTTCCATTTGAATTTTCGACCGTTGCAATGTTAGCTCCCAACGGCCGTTGATAATTCATTTGCCGCCGATTTATTACGGGCAACAATCTGCCACTATTTCCTTAAATTATGGAAACCAACTGCAATTATTTCCTTAAATTACAAAAACCAACTGCAATTAAATTAATTTCTTGTTGGGAGCTCTTGGAGTGGTCCATTACTCCCTCTGTAGTTCTCTACCATGATCTATGGAACACTTGACACATAGCCAACAGAAGCTTGATGGAAGTTTGGCTATAAATACTTATGTTTGATCTCCATTCTCTGCTCACTCTAACTTGATGGTGTAAGGCTGAAGGGGATTGAGTGAGGGTGTAAGGCTAAAGGGGATTGAGTGAGTGAGCTTGGGGATCAAACAAAGGTATTTATAGCCAAGCTTCCATCAAGCTTCTGTTGGCTATGTGTCAAGTGTTCCACAGATCATGGTAGAGAACTACAGAGGGAGTAATGGACCACTCCAAGAGATCCCAACAAGAAATTAATTTAACTGCAGTTGGTTTCTATAATTTAAGGAAATAACTGCAGTTGGTTCCCATAATTTAAGGAAACGGTGGCAGACTATTGCCCGTAATAAATCGGCGGCAAATGAATTATCGGTGGCCGTTGGGAGCTAGCATTCTCCCACTTGGTCCATACTTCCAATCTTAATGTCTCATTTTAAAACCCATTGATAATCTATATTAAGTAATAGATACATGAATCATGGCAATAAGTCCTCTAATGACGAGTATTATCTTCCATGTATTACTATGTATTTATTGCTATTATAATTTATGTGGCAACAATTTAATAAACCTTATGTTTATTCTTGGTCCTACACAGATGAATTCTCTCAAATCAAATTAAGGTGCACATAAATATGAGGAATACATCACAATAAGAATTTCTTTAAAATAACATTGTCCATACAATGAGAAACTACATATGGAAACAAGTCCCATACTCATTACATGATCCTTGAATTTCAACAGTGGCATGCCCTTAGTCAAAGGATCAGCGATCATCAACTCAATGCTGACGTACTCAATGACCACTTTCTTTTCTTTAACACGTTCCCTTATAGCTAAATACTTACTGTCGATGTGTTTATTTCGACTCCCACTTTTGTTGTTTTTAGCCATAAAAACAGCGGCTGAATTTTTGCAATATATTCTCAATGGCTTAGAGATAGAATCCATAATTCTAAGTCCAGAAATGAAACTCTTAAGCCATACACCATGTAAAGTAGCCTCAAAACAAGAGATGAACTCGGCTTCCATAGTGGAAGTGGAAATCAAGCTCTACTTGGCACTCCTACATGATACAGCTCCACCGGCCATCATAAAAATGTATCCTGATGTTGATTTGCGTGAATCAACACATCCAACAAAGTCAGAATCTGAGTAACCAATTACTTCCAAATTGTTCGTCCGTTTATACATAAGCATGTAGTTTTTGGTTCCTTGAAGGCACCTCATTACTTTCTTTGCAACTCTCCAGTGGTCTAAACCTGGATCACTCTGATATCATCCCAACATTCCCACAACAAATGCAATGTCAGGTCTTGTGCAAACCTGAGCATACATTAGGCTTCCGACAGCAGAAGCATATGGAATTTTCTTCATTTGTTCCCTTTCAAATTCGTTCTTCGGGCATTGGTTCAAATTGAACCTATCACCCTTCACAATGGGAGCTACACTTGGTGAACAATCTTTCATCCGAAATCTCTCTAAAATTTTATTAATATAGGTTTCCTGAGACAAACCCAACATGCCTCGAAATCTATCTCTATGGATCTTAATGTCAATGACATAAGATGCCTCACCCATATCTTTCATATCAAATTTTTTAGAGAGGAATTGTTTCACCTCATGCAGCAAACCCTTATCATTGGTTGCTAGCAAAATGTCATCCACATATAAAACAAGAAAACATATTTTACTCCCACCGACTTTCAGGTATATACATTGATCCATAATGTTTTCTATAAAACTGAATGAATAAATTACATTATGGAATTTCAAATACCATTGGAGGGATGCTTGTTTTAAACCGTATAATGATATCTTGAGCTTGCAAACCAATTGCTCACCATCACTAGAGGGGAATCCTTCAGGTTGTTTCATGTAAACCTCCTCCTCTAGATCTCCATTGAGAAATGTTATTTTCACATCGATTTGTTGCAACTCCAAGTCAAAATGGGCTATTAATGCCATAATAACGCGCAAGGAATCTTTCTTAGATATAGGAGAGAAAGTCTTCGTGTAGTCGATTCCTTCTTTCTAAGTGAATCCCTTAGCAACAAGTCTAGCCTTGTATCTCTCAATGTTGCCCAATGAGTCTTTCTTTGTCTTAAAGACCCATTTACATCCAATGGATTTTGCACCATTAGGCAACTCAATGAGATCCCATACTTTGTTACTCTTTATAGAATTCATCTCTTCCTTCATGGCATCGTACCATATTCTGATTCTTTGCAACTCATGGCTTGTGAAAAAGACTCGGGATCATTTTCGGCTCTAATGTTGTAGTCAAATTCTTGCAGATACACAACATAATCATCAAGAATTGTTGATCTCTTTGGTCTAATAGACCTTCTTAATGTTGTACCATCATCTTCCTGAGAAGTATGTGGTTAAACTCATTGTTCAAAAGTTCTTGGCAACTCTTGAACTACCTAATCTACTGGAATGTCGTCAGCAGCTTATGGAACTTCAACAATTGGTTGTTCAACACCAGTTTGTACTTGAGGGGTGCTATGATCAATACCCAATCTATCACTTGAGGTGGAAGGTTGATATTCTGAATGATCCTTCTCAGAAACTATGTTCCTAGTTTGATCGCTCCCACTGATCAAGTCATTTTCAAGAAACTTTGCATTTCTTGATTCTGCAATACTAGTGTTGTGAGATGGACAATAAAATCTGTAACATTTAGACCTTTCAGCGTATCCAACGAAATACCCACTAATGGTCCTTCGGTCCAGCTTCTTCTCTTGTGGATTATATATTCTCACTTCAGACGGACATCCCCAAATGCGCATATGTCGCAAACTCGGTTTCTAACCTTTCCATAATTCAAATGGAATTTTAGGAATAGCCCTGGTTGGAACTCGGTTAATATATACATTGACGTCTTAAATGCTTCAATCCACAAGGATTTAGGAAGATTGGAGTTGTTAAACATACTCCGCACCATGTCCAATAATGTTCGGTTTCTTCTTTCTGCTACACCATTCTGGTCGGGTGAACCAGGCATGGTGTATTGGGCAACAATCCCATGCTCTTGAAGAAATTTTGCAAATGGCCCAGGTGCTTGTCCATCTTCTGTGTATCTACCATAATATTCTTCACCTCTATCTGATCTCATGATCTTAATTTGCTTGCCACATTGTTTCTCTACTTCTGCCTTAAAGATCTTAAAGGCATCCAATGCTTCATTCTTTTTATGAAGTATGTAAAGATACATATATTGTGAGTAATCATCTATAAAAGAGATGAAGTATCTCTGACCATGTGACTCCATGTCTAGACTACATATATCAGTATGTTGATCTCTAATATGTCCGAACTCCTATTGGCACCTTTCATTGACTTGTTGGTCTGCTTTCCTTTTATGCTGTCCACACAAGTCTCAAAATCAGTAAAATCCAGAGTATTAAGTACCCCTTCATTTACCAATCTTTTAATTCTTTCTATGGAGATATGACCTAGTCTTCGGTGCCATAATTTAGAGGAATCTTCAATAATAACACATCTTTTAGTGTCAGTGTGAACATGCATTGAATCATAAGTGACATTGTTTTGAAAATTAATGCAGTAAAGGCCATTAGACAAAATACCATTCCCAACACAATCAGATTTATAAAATAAACTGAAGGATGTTTCTGAAAAGTTAAAGGAATATCCAAAAGGTACAAGCCTTGAAACTGAAATCAAGTTTCTATAAAAACTTGGAACATAAAAGGTCTTTTCTAATTCTAAAACAAAGCCACTACTTAAAGTTAAATAGCATGTTCCTATAGCTTCCACATGCGAGCCCATCTTGTTTCCTGATAAGATGCTTTGCTTACTTCCCACTGACTTCCTTAGGTTTTGCAAACCCTACAAGGAATTCGAAATGTGAATTGTTGATCCAGAATCAATCCACGAGGTTTTAATATTGACATTAACCATATTAGATTCATAACAAACAAATGAGATTGGATTACCTTTGTCCGCAAGCCATTTGTGAAATTTGGTGCATTCCTTCTTCATGTGTCCCTTCTGTTTACAGAAGAAACACTTGGAATCCTTCTTGATATTAGCTTGGGGAGATACTTTACCTTTCCCTTTCCGATTGGCTTGAGATTTTCCCTTTCCTTGCATTGCCAGCATTGCACTTTCTCCCAGTTCCATCACCAGTCTCCCTTCCTCTTGAACACACATGGTCATGAGTTCATTAATTGACCATTTATCCTTATGTGTGTTGTATGAGAATTTGAAGGGTTTGTATTGGTGCGAAAGGGTGTTTAGGATATAGTGCACTAGGAAGGAATCTGATATTTCAACCTCGAGTTTCTTCAATTGAGCCACAGCGTCCCTCATTTGCATGATGTGCTCGCGTACACCTTTCACACTGGTAAGCCTTAGGGATGAGAACTTCTTGATTAGGGTGATTGCTAGTGCCTTGTCTGAAGTGACGAAATGATCATCAATGGCTTTCAGCAAGTCTCGGACCTTTTCATGCTGATCAACAGAACCGCGAATACCAGCTGAAATTTTAGTCTTAATGAACATCATGCTTAGGCAATTAGATCGTTCCCATCGTTCATAAAGTGTGATGTCTGCTGCAGTGCTAGTATTAGTGAGTGTCGGTGGTTCATCTTTCCTAATAGCATAGTCTATGTCCATCCACCCTAAATGAAAGAGAACCCTCTCCTTCCAGACCTTATAGTTATCTCCCTTAAGTTCAGGGATATCACAACGAATTTCAAAGAAATTTGCAGGTTGTACAACTGCATAAAATTAAAGATCACATGCTTATGTTAAATTTGAGGCCTAAATAAAATTTCATGCTTTACCAATGTAAATCGTGCTTAAAATTGAATCTAATGACATAAAAATTGTCAGTGGACTAAATTTTCAATTCAAGCAAATTTAATTATTATTTATGATAGAATTTATCAAATTACTCACTTAATTCATAACTCTAAAGGGTATATTATGATTAGAATTTGATATAAATTCTATCTTAGATTTGAACTTTATGATAAAACTATTAATTCATAATACCTGTGGGTAAGTTATGAATATTTTATCCTAATTAATTATATAAATATAATAAAAATTCTTGTGGGATAAAATTTATTATATTCAGTATAATTAATTACAATTAATGTCTAAATATTCTTTATGTGATCCTAATCAATCATAATATATAATATTATTTAATTAGAGATGTTGTGGCTATTACTTAATCAATTAAAAATTATATGGATCACTTAGACATTATTTATTTTATGCATAAAAATTAACTTGATATGTGAATAATTATAAATTGCATAAAGAAAACTATAATATTCATGCATAACATTCAACGAGTATACTCATCCAAAATAGCATGTATTAATTAGAGCAGAAATAATTAATTCATGCAAAGTAAATATGAGCATAGTTATAAATTTGCACAACAATCATATAGATTGCATAGAATTAAACCAAATAAATATTATAAGCATAAAAATTGTGCAAAAATTAGACATATTTCCAAATAAATGCCTTAATTCAGAAAATTTTCAAATATGGCATTGACCCGGATAGAGCATGTCTGTAAACACCAAGGCAGAGATAAAACAAAGGCTCTGATACTAAATGTTAGCATAATAACGACTCTATAATGCGTAATAAACACTTAAAATAATCATTATTATGCTAACATGCAAACGATGAAGCCTTCAGAGCAGCAACTCGATTGGAGGGGAGGAGAATTTCTTCCTTAATATCATCCAAGGTGTCCTTCATTTCCACTCAATGCAAGAGATTTTTTTCCTCCATGAACATCTGAAAATAACTTCTTTTTCATTCCATATTATCCCCAAGCCTGCTAATTGAAGCTAGCAACACTTAGGTAGCATTAACCATCCTCTCAGTCACATTTGCAAGTTCCCTGAAATCCTAGAGGTTCGCCATCCTGTAATGAAAATAAGAAATACCAAAGACCCTGAATAGGGATTGTCTATCCAGACAACCGAAAATTTCATGCAATTTCCTACAAGGCGGTGGGAAGCCTGAAGCATTGAAATAGCAAACCAGCTCGGAGCCTAGCACGGGCCAACTTGAATTGGTATGACAATATTTTTCATTGTAAAACCACTATAACTAGAGAGTTCCGCTTGAGGGATGCTCTGAGTCAGAAGAATTAAATTCTTCCTTTGTGAAATGACCTTATCATCCTTATTGCACCGAATTTGAGCTTGATCTGAATGATTCTCCATTAAGAGGAAAATATAGGAGTTATGGAAGAGGTTTTTGGAATGTATCCACCTGTACCATGTGATTAAACACTTGTTGATCATATTGTGTTTTCGAAGTAGAGAGACGGGAATTCTCTTGGAAAGAGAATCATGGCGACCCACCTCAATAGGGATCTCTGATACCATACTTTTGATATGCCAGAGAAACATGAGATTGGGACTTAGCATTTTAAGGAATTAGGACGAAGCACCTCCTACGGTTAATGTGAATTTCTCTTTGGGTCATCGAGGACCCTTCCTTTGCCAAAGTATCAACCTATGAGTTTAAATGTCGAAGGATATGAAAAAAATTACACCTTCCAACTTTGACATTAGGGAAAGAATTATTCAGCTATTGGTCACTGAATATTTTGAGATGGATTCTTTAGCTTTTGGAAATTGTCTAATCACCAAAATCGAAATTTGATATATTGTGTTCCAACGCAATTTCCAAACCTTTCCATAAGGTCAAAAACCTGGTAAAGTTGTTGGTTACTCTTTCAATACCCCAACTGAACTAGTACGCTATTTTTCCATCAGACCATATATTATCTCTTTCGCTCCGGCCTCCCTTTATTTTAATATAATTGATTAAATAATATTGATATATATTTCAAAATATATTAATAATAGAAATAAAAAATTTAATGGAATATTGTAGTTCATAAATTAAATATTTTAATTAAGTAAAGTATTTGAATATCAACTAATATATAAATTATATATGGTTAAAAAGATAGAAATATGTAGTTTACACAATCCAAGTGTTAAAGGGGATTTTCAACACATTTAATTCATTTATATATGTTGGACACCTAATTCGCTAAAATTTATTGTGTGGAAATTGAATAGTCAAAAATGAGTCCAAGAGACTTTTGATGATAAATCCAAGAATCACACCAATGTATAATAAATATATATTTTGTGAATAATAAAAAATCTCATTACTATCTTTCATATTTGGTGTCTATTTCATATATGTGTTTAACATGGTATCAAAACTGCTACGTTCCTAACCTGCTAAATCTTGTGTGAGCCACTTTGTTTTTGTGGCCTTTATGTATATTCTGCTATCACACCCGAGCTGCTCAGAAACACCATTTTGGTTAGTTTGTCAGCACTAATATATAAATTATGTTCCCATGAGTGCTTTTCAGTCCTTAACGCTCAATACTACTGTATACTCAGTCCTTTCATTTTTCAAGTTTTCCATTACTGCATAACGCTCCTTTGGAAATGGAAATGGTTTCTATTGTTTCTTTGTTGAACCATTGTATGTGCAGACTAACTCCCACAGCTCAAAAAAAGGCCTTCTTCTATTTTTATTTCTTGGGTGCTCTGTCTTTCCTATTTTTTATGTTGCAAACCTGCACTACTCTATTCTCTCACGAAATCCATAAGCCTCTCTCCTGCGTACTTGTCTGTTGGCTATGCTCAAAAATTTCACCTGCGTTGAATCACCATTGAAATTTAATCTATTATCTTTGTGTTTGCTTTAAGGATCGTGTTTTCTTCCAATCTCTGTGCACTGGTTATGAACTTTGGCATATGTGTTCCTCATTCACTGTGTGATGAGACTGGAATCATGGTGGTAAGAAGCTTAAATGTTGTGAGGGGAGAATGTTGGGTGAGACTGCTCACTTTGTGATGTATAGATTTTGGTCGTTCAATTGAAGCCGTCAATCAAAAGGAATTGGTTAGAATTGTTGTAGGTATTCCTGTAAGTGTCCATTATGCACCAAATTCCAACGTCGTTTATATATATATATATATATATATATATATATATCTATATATATATATATATATATATATATATATGAGTTGAGTTGCTCCAGTGTCGTCATACATATGTGTGAGTGGGTTTATATGCATGAGTTGGCATAATAGAGTTGTTATTTGAAAACGAGTGTTGGCAAAAAAAGCTACCCGAATACACATAATCTACTAAGATTCCTCGGTTCTGAACGCATATCATTCATTTCTACTTATTGTATATCATTAATGCATTTCTATTCATTGGATATCATGAACCTTGGTTCATTTCTATTCATTGGATATTTTTAATGCATTCCTTGAGCTTCCTTGAGATGCCTATTCGCAAATTTGTCTTCCACGGTAAGAGGTGCTTACGTTCCTTGGTTGCCTATGCGCTTGGACGCATAAGGGATAGTCTGTTTGTGCAAAAGACAGACTTGGCTTCCGCATCAATCGCCATTTTTTTAGAGCCTGGTTACTTCTATTTTCATGGATTTCTTTTGAATCCATGGTCAATGGTGCTTCAA
This sequence comes from Pinus taeda, assembly GCA_000404065.3. Classification (NCBI taxonomy): domain Eukaryota; kingdom Viridiplantae; phylum Streptophyta; class Pinopsida; order Pinales; family Pinaceae; genus Pinus; species Pinus taeda. The sequence continues at coordinate 279,414 of APFE030904005.1, read as the reverse complement.
TGTTCCATACAATAATCAGTGTCACTTCACAATAGCCACCTTTTCTGTGTCTTGGTATTCTACAATGATACTTGTGAGATTCAAGCCCGAGGAAATTCGAATATATGATTTTCTACACTTCGAATGCTTGGGATTGAAGGGCTAATAAAACCTTATAAAATCTATTCAGCCTACAAGATGAAGCTCTGAGTTGAGCATCCTTATTTGGTTAGGTGAATCAAGGGTTTTTCGCCAAGGCAACAGTGGTGATTCAGTACGACAAATGGCCTCTGTAAGAAAATGAAGAAACACATCGTTCCCGACCAAAATAAAGGAATACCAACTAAAAGTGTGTCATGGAAGCACAAATTGTTAGATATTATGGGCCCTGAGTGGAGTAAGAAGGAGCTAGAAAATTTCTATAGGGCTTACCGCAAATATGGGATGGATTGGAAGAAGGTGGCTTCATATGTCCATACTAGAACTGCTGAAATGGTTGCAACTCTCTACAACATGAACAAGGCTTTACTTGTATAGAGTTGGATCTATGGTGGGTTTATAGCAATGATGATTGATCACTACAATATGTTGGATATAAGAAACCGTGATGAGCAATTCACTGAAGGATATGAGCAATCCATGTTGAAAATAGCAACAAGAAAGGTTGTAAATGGCATCAAGAAAAATCCTCATTTAATGTGTCCTTGAATTAAATTGGGAATAAATTGTAACTCCACATCTCATGACAACTTGTTATAGTTAACTAAGTTATTTTGACTTAGTTAGCTCAGTTAATTCGAGTTGAGGGTCTAACTAGAGTCATATAGAGTGTCTCCTATAATTAGGAGTACTAGTTGAGTTTATTTTGAGTTATAATTATTTAGTTCGGTCTAACTGAGTTAAAGTCAATTAAACTAGTTCCAACTGATGGAAGAATTAGTAGGAGGTCCAGTAGTGAGGTGTAACCTACGGTAGTAGGGTGTTTTTTGTCGAACAGTGGGGTGTTGTCTGAAGTGCAGTGTGATGTTGTTTATAGTGATCAACCAATAAACTAAAGATTCACTCATAATTAGCTCATTCATGTTAGATCAGAGAAAGACCCGGTTGAGATTGGAGTTCAAGGACATTATACTATCAGTTGTAAAATCATCCAAATTAAACATGTTAAAATAGCAACAAGAAATCATAAAAATAGAATTCAGAATATTCCAATTTTAATTTGTCCTTGAACTAAAATTGAGAATTAAAATTCGAATTTAGTCTCACCAACTGCTTGAAAAATAATTAATTAATTCATCTTGAGTTAATTAGTTGGAGAAATTCAAGTTAGAAGTCTTTGTGAAGTCATGCAATAGTTATCCCTTGAATTAAGGAGATAGGGTTGAGTTGTATTTGAGTTGTAATTAGTTACTCAGTTTACTAAGTTAAGTCCAGTTAGATTAGTTCCAAACTGTTTGAGGAACTAATTGTGAGTTCAGTCACTTAATGCATGCATGCATCCAACTAGTGTACTCCAGATATCTGAAGATCCTCTCATCATTAACTCATGCATGTCTATTCTGAGAAAGACCCAGTTGAGATTAAAGACAGGGATAGTTTACTATCAGTTGCATGAGTTTTCCTATAAAGGAAACTCATCCATGCAGAAGGAAAGAGGTTCCTTGAGGATTGCGTAGTTTTACAAGGTGTGAGATCAGTGTGAGTGATCAGTGTTACGCTTGGTAACAGTAGGATCACCCAGGGGAAACAGCGCAAGGAAATAGGAGGCTTGGAGGGCAAAGGAGAAGGTTCGTGAGAAACCTTGTTTTCCTGTGAGCATCCAGGAGGATTGTACTGAGAGCTAGCTAACTGTGAGAGCTAAAGGCTTTGTGTAATTCTGAGATGTTTCCACCTTGTATGATAAAACAGATAGTTTTTAGCTGAGGCTTTCCCCTGAGTATTCTTCTGTGTTTCATGTGCATTGATTCTTCTTCTGCTTATATGTGTTCAGCGTGATCTTGCTCAAATCTATTAAGTTTCCGCAAGTTTGATTGTAGAAGTAAATTAAAGTATTTTCTTTTAGTTATATTGCATTATCAGGTTAATCTACAGTTAGAATTTCTACATGGTATCAGAGTTGAGTTTATTGGAGCTGTGAACAGTATACAGAGAAGATAATTCAAAGTTTGAAGTTCAGGGTTGCAGGTGCAAATCGAATTCATATCATACTTTAAAATATATATATATATATATATATATATATATATATATATATATATATATATATATATATATATATATATATATATATATATATTGAGATGGGACATTATGCCACTAATTGCCCACCGAAGAAGTCCAAGAAGGGATCCTCGGAAGGATCGAAAGGTGAGGCATTGGCCTCTCAGTTCGAAATGGGCTTTACTCTCATTGCATGCATGGTGTCATCGATGATGGGTCGTGGTTGGTTTCTTGACAGTGGAGCCTCATTCCACATGACCGGCGATAAAAGTTTATTCAGTGCCTTGGAGGAGAAAGATCTCAAGATGCGCATAGAGATGGGTGACGATGAAAGGTATAGTGTTTCAAGAGTGAACACAGTTTCTTTTCAGAGGGAGCATGGAGCTCTTATCACCTTGACAGACGTGTGCCTGGATTAAAGAAGAATTTGGTATCGATCACAATGTTGGAGGACAAAGGCTACGATGTTGTTTTTAGTAAGGCAAAGGTTTTCCTTAGACACATCACCATGGTACAGGTGAAACAGATCGGTTCATGAGTTAAGAACCTGTATGCTCTCGAGGTTCAAGATGCATGCAAAGCCTTGAGTAGCAAGGAAAATATTAAAGACTTGGTGGTTGAGAGGGAGAGTAAATTACCTCTCAACATGCAGCCCCAGAAGAAGTCTCAGACAGTTGTGGAGGAGCCACAATTGGAGATGTTGAGAGGAGACCGAGTGGAGGCATCCACTCATGCAGAGACCTCCAGTAGGGGGAAATTTCGAGCCAAGTGGGCAGAGGGATCACATGCAGCCATATCTCGAGGTGTGAAGTGGGGCGATGTGAAGTGATAGTCCCAAGAAGACTGAAATTGGGCAGGGTCCATTGAGAATTTTTATCTCATGGATCGTACCGTGCTACAGGAGCCCAAAGTACATAGTAGCGGGAGGAATCAGTGGGATTGATGCAGTCAAAGATCAAAGTGGCAGAGGCTAGAGTAGTCAGATACTGAAGAGCACAGAGAAGGATTGACAACAGTGCAAACAGGCTGAGTCAACAGAAGCGCAGAGTTTTCAATCGACAGAAGCAATAACAGTCAGAGACCTTGATGACAAATGCATCATAGTGATTCAGGTTGGATGTTTCTTTGTTTCTGGAGTTTTTGGAGCTACAACACTTGAGAGAAGTATTGCATGCAGAACATTCCAAAGGTTCAGGATCGGGATCGAGTTGAATTCCTTTCTTATTGAAATGGAGTGTTAAAAATAGCAACAAGAAATGATAAAAATAGAATCCAGAATATTCCAATTTTAATTTGTCCTTGAATTAAAATTGAAAATTAAAATTTGAATTTAGTCTCACAAACTGCTTGAAAAATAAGTAATTAATTCATAAAGTTAATTAGTTGGAGAAATTCAAGTTAAAATTCTTTGTGAAGTCATGCAACAGTTATCCCTTAAATGAAGGAGATTATCCCTTGATTAAGGAGATAAGGTTGAGTTGTATTTGAGTTGTAATTAGTTAGCTCATTTTACTGAGTTAAGTCCAGTTAGATTAGTTCCAAACTATTTGAGGAACTAATTGTGAGTTGAGTCAGTTAATGCATGCATGCATCCAACTAGTGTACTCTAGATAACTGAAGATTCTCTCAACATTAACTCATGCATGTCTACTCTGAGAAAGACCCATTTGAGATTAAAGGCAGGGACAGTTTACTATCAGTTGCATGAGTTTTCCTTTAAAGAAAACTCATCCATGCAAAAGGAGGAAGGTTCCTTGAGGATTGCGTAGTTTTACAGGGTGTGAGATCAGTGTGAGTGATCAGTGTTACACTTGGTAACAGTAGGATCACCCAAGAGAAACAACGCAAGGAAATAGGAGGCTTGGAGGGCAGAGGAGAAGGTTTGTGAGAAGCCTTGTTTTCCTGTGAGCATCCAGGAGGATTGTACTGAGAGTTGGCTAGTTGTGAGAGCTAAAGGCTTTGTGGAATTCTAAGATATTTCCACCTTGTATGATAATACAGATAGTGGGGTTTTTAGCTGAGGCTTTCCCCTGAGTATTCTTCTGTGTTTCATGTGCATTGATTCTCCTTCTGGTTATATGTGTTCAGCTTGATCTTGCTCAAATCTATTAAGCTTTCGCAAGTTTGATTGTAGAAGTAGATTAAAGTATTTTGCTTTAGTTATACTGCGTTATCAGGTTAATCTACAATAAAAAAATTTACAAAACAGATGGTGCATGCAATCAGAAGAAGGCCTAAAATAAATCATTCCTTAATTAGAAAAAACACTAGTTTTAACCATTTGAATTGCCTTTAAAAGGAGGAATGAAGGCACAATTTTAATCATTGTTTTGGTGAGCAAGAGTTGGTGAGACCAAGCAAGAGGAAGCACAAGTCTATGTGTGGAGCTTGTGAGCGCAAGGCAGTAGGAAGCATTGTAATCTTCTCATATTTTCTGAATAATGCAATATACAGATAGCAGAGGTTTTTAGCTGTGGCTTTCCCCAGGAAATAATTGTTATACAGATAGCAAGGGTTTTTAGTTGTGGCTTTCCCCAAAAAATAATTGTGTTATGTGTTGATTGAATTATTTCTCTTATATTCTTCATGATTTCATGATCGTTTAATTATTTTTGTTGATGAGTAGAGTAAATTCAAGTCTATTGTTTTAGCAAATTACATAGGCAGTTTGAATCTATAAGGAATTTTTACAATCCAAGCATCCCAAACAGCAATCTCGATCAAACAATAAGTTAAGCAATGCCAACTCCTCAAATGACATGCACACTAGATCACTGTGAGTTTTTAGTTGTTCACCTTCTGAAAAGAAAAGAACAGGAGGTAGATGGTCTTGTATTGTTGGAAGAGAACATCTTTGTTTCATTCTTCATACATTGGAGAAAATAAGCCTGATACACTATCATTTTGTAAAAGTTTTAATGCAACATGTCATCACAAGAGTCTATTATTTGTATGCAGCAACTTATGACCCAAGGGAAAGAACAAAATTTGTCTCTAGATACGACTAGACTTGATGATGCATTAGAGATGTTGAATATTCTGATATATTCTATTGTAGATGGAATGGTAAAAATCAGCGAGGATACTCTTTCTGACATTAGAATCTGTCTACAAAATGCATAAGAAAAGATTGATTTTTTGCAACTTGAGTCACAACTTCAGCGAAATGAGTTACATCAGAAAAGGTATCATTATGAACTTGTTTTTGTTCATAAAATGCCTCTATTTGAGGTTGAAACATATTCCCATCAGCAGCCAACAAGTGATCAAGTCAGTAAAGTTGGCATTTATTCTCATCATGTGCCAATTCCAGGAGCAGAGTTGCATGTAGATGCAGAAATTCACCCTGCACTTCCCAAGCCCATCATCAAACCAGGGAAGAACTTGTCAACAATAAGCAAATAACATGTCTTGGATATGAAAAGGATGTTTCCTTTCATAATCCAGACTACTCCAAGCCCATTCAATTTCAGAGTATTGGATTTCTTCATGGAGATTCATATTCACATGTTCCTGCTCTTCATTCACAACATATTGTAAAACGCCAACATTGTAATCGAATTGGTCATGTGAAAGATCAATTATTTGATTTTCATTCGTGCAAGCATTGTGGTTAGCACACTCATTCTTTAAACAAATGCTTCAAAAACAAGTCTACTACAAGAACAAAGATTCACCTTGGATGGATTTCTTCTTAGTAATGGGCTTCAACAGCCAAGAAGATATTTCGCTCATACAACAAGATTTGTTTTCGAATATTGAAAAGTCTTGCAGTTAAATTTTCTCCATCTTCTCACCTTGTATCTGACAGGGGGGGAATCAAGCGAGCCTGAGCCACAGCTTGAACCTACTGCCTAAGCCTACAGCTAGAGACAGCCATACCCAGATTCAAAGTTGTAGCCAGAGATGGAGAAGCCCCTAAGCATGTCTTTGGATGGTGGTCTTCCTTAAACCACCACAAGTTGTAGACTTCCCTTTTTCAGGTTGAAGGTCTCCCTCTTCAAATCATTAAGCAGAACTTCCTCTAACAAAAGACTTCAGCTTCTTGCCATATTTGGAAGAGTTTTGGGAACTGCACTAAGCATTCCAGTGTTAGTGGTCATCCTTAAACTAATGTCGGTTGGAACCTCGAGTTATCCCACCTTGTGCCATCATCTCAGAGAGCACATTTAGCTTATTGTTGTCATGCATTGTTGTATTTCTATTATAGCTCTCTTCTTGGACTCATATATACCTCTTCGGATTAAGGGGGGAATGTTGGACACCTAATCCGCTAAGGGTTATGGTGTGAAAGTTAAACAGTCAAAGGAAGTCCAAGAGACCTGGAAGATGAATGCAAAAGTCACACCAGTGTGTTATAAATGTATAGCTTGTGAATAATAAAGGGATCTCATGATTATCTTTCATATCTGTTGTATATTCCATGTATGTGTTTAACAATATATATTATATATATATATATATATATTTAAGATTTTGAATCCATTTATGCATTCAAAAATGCAATTTAAATAATGAAAAATTACACATGGTGTGTCATGTGTTTGTATCTTAACCAAGATTTACCAAGGATCTAGAGGGATCAAATCTTTTTTGTAAACTATTTTTCTAAAAAAGGTTTATACCTCAGGAGATTTGATCTCTCTCAATGCTCGATAGATATGTGATTAAGATAATCTATATTAATTGTAAATCATCTAACCAAGATTTGTGATTTAAAAAAAAAATAACATAAAAAAATTATATAAAGAAACATTTATCTTCTTCTTCTTTTGAATGGTGGGAAAACCTATCATAACTCAGTTATCAAACCAACGTTGGGGACAGCCATCACTAGTTTTTATCCATCAATGCAAGTTGTCTCATCACTATTATTCAAGGAAAACCACACCACCTGTAGTTAATCATTGGTGGTTTCTAAGGGGGCAGACTTTCATTCCTGCCAAATGCCTCTAGATCTTGGGTCATTAGTCTATTTCCTTATATCTAAAGAAAATGAGCTCTTAACTAAGCAAAAGCAATTTTAGGGCATACTCAAGCGCAATAAAGAAAGATCTATCTACATAAATATATTATGACAATTGATAAATCAAATTATTTTATAAATATAGTCATAATACATACATTATGATAATAATTACAAGGTCAACTATAACATACATTATATAGACCATCATTTTAGAAAAAAATTGGTCAAGATAACATTGTCATGATATTAAAAATTGTGCACACTACATTTAGCTTGTGCCTCAAATGCATTTGGATCTTCGGCAGTTAATCTATTTCCTTAAGTCTAAGGAAGAAGAGCTCTTAGCAGAAGCAGTGTTAGGACATACTCTAAGTCTAATAAAGAAGCGTCTATCTAATAAATATATTATGATAAATCAATTTTTTTATAAATTTATTTATAAATATTATTTTCATAATAATAATATCATGGTAATATTTACAACATCAGGTATATCATACATTATATTGACCGTCATTTTAGAAAATGTTGTGTCAAGATAACATGACATTGAAAATTGTGCACATACATGTTCAACTAGAAAAATGAAAACTACATAGCACTAAAATTCAAGGTTAGCTAATGTGACAGCACAATTGTTGTCATTAATGTCTCACAACCTATAACTTTTGCATTTCTTGAACAAAACACTTCAAGTTGGTACGTGAAGAACCCTCTTTCTCTAATGTTATTTTCACAAGTTTCCTCATCTCTTGAGCTCTCCTCCACATATTTTTTCCTCCTCCCTCCTCCAGAAGCACAATGACTTCTCTTCTTACTTCCTCTTCATCCAATACACCGCTCATGTCCAAACATATTTGTATGCCAATCTTTAGATATTATATCAAGAACTTTGAGTTGAATGGTTGTTCTACAAACATAGGCCAAGTAATCATAGGGACTCCCAAGATCACGCCCTCCAATGTAGAGTTCCATCCAAAGTGACTCAAGAATGTGCCCACAGAAGGATGTGAGAAAATGAGTAGCTAAGGCGCCCACCCCCATACAAGGAATCATTTTTCTCAAGTCCTCTCCTCAAATCCCTCGGGGTTTGTGTAGATGGGGTTGCAACAATCACAGAGTGAAGTATATATAATTATGATGGGTTTCCAACAACCCAAAGTACACAAGTCCATTCACTGGACGAAAGCATATTTAGAAATCTTTGAAGATGCCACCATAGGGAGACAAGGCCAACTCGTGATACATGAGTTTTTTTAAGGGTATCCATTGGAGGTTGTAGTCGTGGAGAATTAATGTATATTTCAATTGTATAATTGTTAGGAAAGGGTAGACTGTAAAATGTTCTCTTGGATTTTTGTTTTTTTGTCTCTTTCTTTTTGAAAGATAGGCTCGAGGAATATTGATGATAGAACTCTTGCAAGACCTATGGATTATTTACAGGATCTATGGGTTAACACAATGTATAATTCAATAATGAAATATAATGAATTCTACCTGATGAAAAAGAGAGAGAGAGAGGGAGAAAAAATATATGGACATATGACTAATGGAGGGCCAAAAGAAAAAACTCAATGTGTACCATTGTTTAATTGGATATGCCACAAAAGAGTGAGGGCTACAATAAAAGAGCAATTACTTCCTAAGGTCCACCATTTTTTTAATAATAATGATTAGACGTTCGACCTTCATTTTTAATATCTATGTTTATTTTAAAAACATGTGAATGCCTAGGAGTTCATTCCACCTTCTCTGGGAAATAATGAAGAGGGAAGATGTGAATAGCCACCATTTCATAATTTGTTTATGAAGATAAATGTAGGCCCACAAATAACAATGAATTTAGAGATATCCAACTCTCTCCACTATTAACTTCAATTAATTGATTTAATGATTTAATTTTATATATATATTTATATATATATTATATATATATATATATATATATATATATATATAATGATTAATTTATTTAAAATATATAAATAAATATATTGACATCTATCTCAATGTAATATTATTGAAGTTGAAGTTACGTCTTGGTAACATTGATACAAAGAAAGATTAATAGCACAACTTCAGTTACAAATTGAAGTGGGTGGTGAGTTGAAATAAATTCTATAATTTTAATAATTGGGAAGTTATGAGGGTGGATAGGAGTATGTCACCTCATGATTAGTCAGTTGTGTATTTGGTCAATGTATCCTTTGAAAAATAAAATATTTTTGAACTCAAACATATCTACAACGCTTACACCATCACATCGGTTTATTATTAAAGGAATGAAGTTACACCAAATTGAGTTTAAAAAATGCATGATAGAAGTAGGTACCTTAACCACAATTGTAATAGAAAGGCAAAGATGTTCAAGTTAAACCGTCCCTCGAGATCATATGCCACGTTGAAAGACACGTCGTCATATGTTTGGGATAAGTTGAGATGACATGTCAAATATAATTATGAAGGCCAAGATTCGTAACTCAGTTAACTTCACAACAGTGTTTCCTTGTCGTTGGAGCCGTGACACAATTCATATAAATTATTCAATATGTGCCTCTCTTTAATTGGATATGGGCAGATGACAAAAGGGCAAGGGCAACCCTCCCCTTAAAAAATACAAAAGGAAAGTAAGGACCTTAACCACAACCATAATAGAAAGGGAAACATGTTCAAGTTAAATTGTCCCTCGAGATCATATGCCACATCGAAAGACACATCGTCATATGTTTGGGATAAGTTGAGATGAGAAGTCAAACTTAATTATGAAGGTCAAGGCCCATAGCTCAATTAACTTAAAACCAAGGTTTCCTTTTACTGGGAGCCATGGCATAATTTTATATAGATTATTCAATATGTGCCTTTTTTTAATTGAATATAGACAAATGACAAGAGGACCAAGGCAACCCTCTCCTTACAAAACACTATTGGCGTAAATTTATTTATATATAACAACAACAACAACAACAACAAAATTACTATTAAAGGGAATTGATTTGAAACATGTGTACAATGTCATGAAAGGATAGGTTACAACTAGTGCCAATAAGGCATCTAACGCATACTCTACCATCCATTATGAATAAATGTCTAATTAACTTTCCTCCTACATCTTCTAGCTTTTAAGGTTCAAATCCCCTGTGGCTCAAGCCAATTAAAAAATATTTATATAGACTATATTATTAAAATCTTTTAAGATAACGCGTAAGAAATGAATATTTTATTATAGGATAAGAGAACTTAGAATATTAATAAAATAACAATTAAATTTTATTGCTGAAAAGTGCTTTGCGCAATCCAATTTGAGGGAAAAACTTCCATGTTTAATGAATTTTTTTACCATTGACATTGAAATATATATAACTGTAAATCAAATATTTCATTGTCTACTTTAAGTAGAGAGAGAAAGTAGTTGAAAAAGATTTAATTTAAATAATAAACCAAACAAAAACTCTATCCATAAACACTTTTTGGGGAGGTTTAATTCTTGCTTGATACAGAGTTGACACATGACTATAAACAAAATTTCATGTGGTTAAAACATTTTAGTTAAGATGTGTAATTCATTTTATGTTCAACATGGAGTTGACACATTCCATACACACACACACATAACCAATGTGCATTCATCTTAACTTTGATCTATCATGTGCGAAGAGGGATCAAATTCCTCAATATTGCAAAACCTTTTGGTTGTTTTAAATCTAGAAGAAGTTTTAAGTCTCTTCAAGTCAAAACTTCTTTTAAATTTAAAATAACTTAAAAAGTTTCCAACATTAAGGAATTTGATTCCTCTTAGCACATAATAGATCCAAAGTTAAGATGAATCTTTGATTATTAGATTTCAATCGTTTTACACAATATGAAAAGTTGTGTGATTCTTTCCATGCTCAACATGGAGTTCACTAATAGAATATATATATGAGAACTAGTGTAGATCCATTTTAATTCCAAATCCACCATGCACCAATCAAGCCCCTTGAAGTTAAAAATTATTTTAGATTAAGAAAACTTGAGTAAAAATTTGCAACATTAAAGATTTGATCCCTCTCCATGCATGATAGATTTGAAGTTAAAATGGATCTTTGATTATAACATTTCACTTGAGGAAAAGATGTACTTCATTCTAGGTTCGTCGTGGAGTTGATATATCAATACACTCATTTGAACTCTAGATCTATTATTAGTCGAATAAATGTCAGCAACCTTGAGAGATTTGATCTCTTTCGGTGCATGATAAATCTAGAGTTAAGATGACTCTTGGTTAAAACATTTCAGTTGTGTGTTGCTCACTTAGACGAAGATCTATGATTTCTTTCATGCTCAAAATGTAGTTGACACATGGTGCATATATTTAAGATGACTCTTGGTTAAAACATTTCAGTTGTGTTGCTCACTTAGACGAAGATCTATGATTTCTTTCATGCTCAAAATGTAGTTGACACATGGTGCATATATTTAAGATGAATCTGGGTTAAAACATTTCAGTTGTGTGTTGCTCACTAAGAGGAAGATCTATGATTTCTTTCATGCTCAACATGCAGTTGACACATGGTATATATATATATATATATAACCTTAACCCTGAATTTATTATGGATGGAGAGGAATAAAAAAAACAAGAATAAAAGTTGGCAACCTTGAGAGATCAAATCTCTCAGCACATGAAAGTGGAGATAAATCTATCACCATTATAAATCAAACTAAAAATCCTTATCATTGACATTGTCTCAATGATTTCATCCTTAGTAATAACATTAGCAATAAAATAGTTTTCACCGTTACTAATAACATTAGCAATAAAATACTGAATCTTTTTCGGCAATAAATTAGTAGTCAATATCTGATGATAGCGAGACACAATATTGAATGCTGCTAAGTGTCAGCTAAAATTTATACAGATCAATTTAAGAATCATTATGATGAGATATTGGCATCATCTATGAAACAGTTCTATAATTTCTCCCTTAATAGTAACCTTGCCAATATATAAAATAGAATCATGCATAAGGGCTCAAGTATCCTCTCTGCATTTTACGACTCTAATTAAAAGGCAAAAACTCTAAACAGCGATGGCATCCATATACATTTCATTGTATTCCACACCTTCATGAGTTACAGAAATCCAAGTTCAGATAGCTGTAGAAAAAAATAAATAAACAAAAACAAAAAAAAAAATGGCCTTAATTATTAAGCCACCCCTCGACAATATACTCCCTCGCGCTTGTACAGTTAATTGAGAATATTTATCTGTTTGTATAACTTACCACTGTTTGTAGCCTTGTTTTCTTATATACACAAACAAACAAAAAATCTTCGTTGTACTTACCACGTTCAACTTAGTTATAATATCTCCTTTAGCTGCTGCATTTTTGCATCAGAAACCCTGCATTGGCTATAATTCCTAAAATAACAGTCTGTAACAGTATCTTCGCTTTTAGTAGTTAAAAGGCACCTTTACGCACTGATATGTAATCATTCGGGAGTAAAACCTAATAAGAACTTAAAGTAATAAACTTAGCCCAAGAATAGGATTGCTAATTGTTTCATTGGATGTCAAAATATCACCAAGTTGATGACATTTTTTAATCTGAAAAGACAAATGCTAACATATCTGTGAAGCCCACACCTGGAAAACTTTAATGAATGCTGAATTTGCTAAACGATCCTTTCAATATGTAGGAATTGAGTACTAAATTTCAAATCCATAATCTTGCCAGCCATCATATTTGAAACATACATGGCATGTACATATGCTTTGCACATCTCTGTGAACATACAAACAATAGATTCACCAAACCTGGCTCATACAAATATGAATCACACTGATTCAACATGAAGTATCAAATACAGGTCTGAAAACCTTGTACAGCTACAGTGACTTGGTCAATTTGATCGTCCATCTGGGCTGTTTCTGTTCCATGATAAAAATGCAGGATCACCCAAAGGCCTGTGAATAAACCAATCAACAATAGCCTCATTACCACGCCAACTATTGTGAAGCAGAAATTAAATGAAACCAGACATTTTTGAAGACTGTGGGCCAACTGTCACACAAAATTAAACTCTAGACGGTAGTCTGGATCATGGTGTTAAAAGGGTCCAGTTCTGTCTCATTTGCATCATCCCAGCTAAATGGGATCATATCGTGAGTAAATAGAAATTGAACTAATAACATCTATAAAAAGAAACACACTGTTCAATGCTGGACCAAACCCATTTTGTCCTATATTTAGTGACACGCATAAATTTAAAAAAAAAACGCACACTAAAATCACGTACCTTGGCTTTATTATATGCACTAAGAAGAAGACCATCGCCAAAAAGAAGCAGAGACCTCCAACAGTAAGGTAAGCTATCCCAAGAAAGCTATTCTTCCCCCCAAGAAAACTCGTGGTAGAAAGTACCACCTTCTTCTTGCCATTAAAACTATACGTATTATAATTATTGAACAACTTCAAACTAATGGTATCATTCTCTTGCAGGTCCTCCTCAATCCTTCCATACAGCTTTCTGAAGGTTGGAAGTGCTGCTGTTCGCATCCACACAATAAGATCCTCTTGCTGACTTAGCTGCAATGCTCATCAAAACAAACCAGTAAGCAATAGTAACCACTAATTCTATGGTTCCTTCTATTAATAAGAACAGAGAAAATAATCGAAGATTAAAATAACCTACAGAGATGCACCAGATATTAAAAGGCCAAGTTAAACAGACTCGTGAATCCCACTTGTGGAATTGTATACTATTGATTGCAATGCTATCAACAATCAAGCAAATACAGCCTGATATTTACAAACCATTTAGGCAAAATCATTCAGCTAGCCTCCTTTGTAAGGACATAAACAAAGATACCACTTACAGGGATTGATGTATCGAGTTTAGCACCACCAATAAGAGTTCCATTCTGAAAATTCTTGGGATAAACTTTTTTTCCAAATTTATGTTCACGATCACTTTTCCATGAAATATCTTTCTTATTCACTGTCAGTGGTTTGCCCGCTTTATAGAAGTTGTAAGTATCATTGAACAAACTCCAAGCTATGAGGCCACAGGGAACAATTGGGAGACCATTACTAGCTGCTTCAGGTTTGCAAGAATCTGTTTCATTTTCTTTCCCGGATTTCATTAGCTGCTCATCATTTCTGCTCTTAACGTACCTGCAAACGTTTACAAGACACGAGAAAAGTCCTGATTAACAATCAGCACATATGCATTCACAAAAGAGACACATAGGAAAACTTCTAATCATGCGTATCTCATAATCATATTCATGAGACACTTAAGGAATATGCACTCTGTACAACCACTCCCAATCAAGCTAACATTACTCTGCATACAGTCACAGAAAGAACAGCCTACAATTAATAAAAAATAAATATTTTCTCTGTACGACCACTCTCAATCAATCTAACATTACTCTGCATACAGTCACAGAAAGAAAAGCCTACAATTAATAAAAAGTCACAGATTTCAAAGTCTTATTTTGGTTGCTTCGTTGTCCAAAATAATCCTCTTGAATGGAGCTGGTTTCTAACAGGTGTGCTCTTACAGATATAGTATCAGTGAAAATCTCTCAACCTAAGCATTGAAGAATTTAGGTAAAGCATAAAAAATGAGGTATCATCATATAAGAAAGGAAAATGATATCTTGTCAGTTTTTGAAGTGTGAATCCTTCAGAGAGGCAGCATTTGTTTTATCACATAAGGATCAATGACAGTATCATGTCATTTGCAAAGTGTGAAGACTGCAGTTACACTAAGATTATGCTAGCTTCTTTACTGGATAATACTTCCCACATGAGCAGATAAGATCTTGGCTAAACAAGACTGCCAGCTATGGTATCAAGTTGGGTGTGTGATACCCCGACTCGATCCCCAAATTGTAAATGTGTATGTACATATGATACTTAGGCTGGTGAACCAATACATGATAATTCAGTTGGTGAGCCAGGTTCTATTGGGTTGTGTGTGCCTGTGTGTATAAAAGTGTTGGGCCTACAGGCCAATGTACAGGTGCTTTGAGGCCAGTGAGACTAACAAATGTAACATGTAAATAATAAACACATATATAAATAAAATAACACCATGGTTGCAGACCAGGAGAATAAAAGAGTATGGGGTGCTATGACTCCACAAGAGGAAATTATGAGGGGGTTAGAGGCCATGGGCAAGGGGGTTAAGCCAGGAAAATATTTTTGTTATTCCTAGCTTATGTTATGAAGGTAAAGTGGGCTAATATATTCTTAGGGCTTTACTGGGAGATCTGCAGCTATGAGAATTTCAGTGGATACAACACTTTTTCTGCGGCTAGATGGCCTCCACGTCCACCCCCACCCACCCCATGCTCCAGATATCGCTACTTTTAACTCAATGGTTGCACTGGACCATGGTACTAGAAGGCAAAACCTTCTATTTTTGTCAAGAATCTGGAAGAAATTCCAAAAGGTAGAGGTTCTTGTGCCACAGTAAGGAGCACGGGCCCTGCAACTGGCTGAATATGGCTTGGTAGGCACATTCATGGGGATCTGGCCCTCCCCACATGCTGTGAGATTGTGGGTTGAAAAAATTGGAAATCCGTGATCAAGGGCTCTGTCACTTCGGCTTTCTGCGGAAAAGGTCTTTTACCTTCCTTTTTGAGAACAAGGATGATCAGGACCTGATCTTTTGAAGCGGGTCTTGGTTCACAAGAACCCAAGGGTTATATCTAGATCAATAAAGCCTAGATTTTAACCCTAAAAGTGATGTCCCATCTGCTGTCCCTATTTGGGTAAAGCTCCCTTTTTGCCCCTACACTGTTGGAATGATACTACTTTCAGAAATATCTGCAATGCACTTGAAAAACACATTAATTGAACCAAGCCACCAGAGGGGGCTCTTCTCCTGTGCAAGGATATGCGTGGAGGTAGATCTGGATTAGGATTCCAGCGACAATAACCCTAAATCTAGATAGTTGGACCCATATTCAGGAGGTTGACTATGATCAGTTTCCTTTTAAATGCAAAGTTTGCCATGAATATGGCTTCTTTGCAAGAAGCTAAAATGAAGGAGCAATATTGTTGTGAAAATAAATTTCTGATTTAGCAGTCTTGAATTACACTGGTGGTTTTGAGTGGAACCAATCCACTGTGTTGTGGGCAACCAGCCCTAGCTATTTGTGGTTTATTACAATCAATAACACAGAACAATAGACTAGTTGAAATACTATCATAACTA
Organism: Pinus taeda; assembly: GCA_000404065.3. Taxonomy (NCBI): domain Eukaryota; kingdom Viridiplantae; phylum Streptophyta; class Pinopsida; order Pinales; family Pinaceae; genus Pinus; species Pinus taeda. The sequence continues at coordinate 263,033 of APFE030904005.1, read as the reverse complement.
TATTGTGTAAGAATTTTGAATTTACTGTTCATTGGGGTGTCCTATCTTATTGAAGTATGGTTGAAGGATTATATTACTACTAAAGAGTTATATGTGTATTACATAAAATTGATGCCCACTGTTATACAAATAAATGATCATGTTCTGTGTTAAAGTATTGGGAACCCTCAACTAGGGCAGAAATTAACTTTAGGACACTACAGTGGTATCAGAGTTGGCGTTCCTGCCAGCCTGGAGGGGGTTATTGGAAAAATGGAACTGCTGGAATCGGTTTTTGGGGAGTACGCAGAGTTTTCGTGGAAATATGAAGAATATCAAAAGAATCTAGCAAAAGAACTAAAACGATTTGAAGCATGGGTGAAGGCACACCCAAATGATTGGTCATGGCTATATAAACACCTGAAGAGAGGCTGCGAAATTCAAGCAAAAGAGAAACATTGCAAGGATCAAACGCCCATGACTCCCAAGATTAATCAGGCACCTGAACTGGAAGATAAGGGCACACAGCAAAAAGCAGTTATGAGGTACTAGAACGAATTCTGGGCTAGCTGCAGGAAAGATAGATAAGATGGTAATGACGTTGAATTGAAGGTAAAGAAATAAGGGCACTAAGGCAACTCAGATGCTATTTCCAGCAAAGGTGGACAAAAGGCAAACTAGCAGCGACAAAGATGAGAGCTCAGCTGCTCATGTAAACAATGTTGTCTCAACACAAATTAGAGCTACAAATGGAAAACACACTAATCCAATTGTTCATTCCATGGATGCCCCACTGAGAAAATTGGATTCTCCTACCAATGAAATAGTCAAACAGAATGGGCATCATGATTTCACTCCTGTTGAGATTGGAGAGGCTATACCTATGGAAGAAGATTACTCTTCCGAAAAGGATGGAGAAGTTGATGAAGACGATGAATTTACTTGGCAGACCGAATGCATGAGGCAGAGTTAGGGTATCCATCATATTCCAGTGCATTTGCTTCAACAACTGCAACAACTGCTGCTATGACTAGCCATGTATCTACCAGTGCCAAAGGAACTATCAGAAGTAGAGACCACTGAACTGCTCCTAATCGTAGAAATGCAAATGTTTGCCCTCGATTGAACTTCTTCATTGATGGGAAGCGGCTTGACAGGTCATCTACATTATACCAGGCAATTATGCATCATACAGTTCTAGATGTTGGAAAATGCAAAGTGGCAGCTTATTACTTCTTATTTTCCTTAATCTTAATATTTGCCTGTGAACGAAGCGGCTTGACAGGTCATCTACATTATACCAGGCAATTATGCATCATACAGTTCTAGATGTTGGAAAATGCAAAGTGGCAGCTTATTACTTCTTATTTTCCTTAATCTTAATATTTGTCTGTGAACTTAGTTAGTCTTCTTATGTTCTTTATTTAGATTTTTTCATCAAACAACTATCAAGGGCAGAAACAGCAACAACAAAGGACACAAAAACCCAGAAAATTCTTCTCATCCTTATAGAATCTACTTCAAATGAGACAACAAAGACCCAAACGCTAGACCAAGTCCTCCAAATACCAAGTCAACCCTTCAACAAGTCCTTCCTTGATTCTGCACCAACCAGCTACAGACTATAACTTTGACTTGCCAGCATCAATGCTGCAACCCGACCTGCAACTTCGACCTTGTATTTTCGGCCCTGATGTTGCTGCAGAAACCCTAACTCAGCTTCTTCTTGAGACCTTTCTAGATCAAGACAGCTCCTCCCAAGATCAAGGAGGTCAAGACAGAGTTTTCTTCCTTCTAGCAACAAGATGTTGCACTTCATCCTACTGCAACTCGACCCTGCAATTGCAAAAACCCTAGATTTGCACGTGTGAGAGAGATACAGCCCAAAAACAAAGATTTTTCTTCCTCCTTTGACTCCTCTTGCCTTTTGGACCTTCGCTCTTATTTTTCCGCTTCTCCCAGCTATAGATCAAACTTCTTCTTGTGAGATCGAACTTGTTGGTGAGTAAGTGCCAAATGAGATCGAACTGCTCCTTTATATAGCCTTTCCCAAGTCGAATTCCCTCCTTTAGGCCGACTTGAAGCTGCCATGGCCAACTTGTACTTTTGGAGTTTCCAAGACTTTCTAGACCCAAATATAATTCTTTTTCCAATTACATTTTGTCCGGAAGGATCCTATAAACATGATGTTGACTCCTTTGACGCATGATTATTATTCCTAAGACTTGAAAAACCCTAGAAACATGAAGAACATGCTTTTACCTAGAAGACCATCAATAATGAGTATGAAACCCATGCTTTAAAATAATAACTTTTTTTTTCTTCTTTTGTTTGTTACATAGAATACATATTGAAATTAGTACAACAACAATTATGAAGACCAAAACTAATTACGTTCTTCAACACTAAATGGATATGAGCGAAGATATGTTGGTTCAAATTTTTCTGCGTATGACAGTCAAAGATTTTGAGATGAACTTTACCCTATTACCTATCCAAGCATAAATGCAACAGCCAAGGGGGATTTGACTGGAACACCCAAAACATTTTCTACACCTAAGAATACTGAGTATCTGTCACTTCTAGGTAGCATTTTGCAAAGAAAACTTCCCTGTGACCTGGAGAAATCAAATAGCACATACAAGATTTTGTTATTACTTAGAAAGGAAGGAAACAAGCCCCATTCTGAGGAGGAGCCTTATCTCTATCAGGAGTACTTGCAGAACAGTAGACACAGCAATAAGAGTGACAACACGACCTGAGCTAATCTTGATGTGCTTGGGAATCTTCAACAGACACAGACTTTTGCTACGATTGAAACTATAGAGGGTCTGAAACATTTTGATGAGATCTTGCAAGAGGCAGTTGGTATTATTCTTTCACGAGGTAATTTAGGGATAGATCTTCAACCAATGAAGGTGTTTTTATTCCCGAAAGTTGTTGTCCACAAGTGTAACATGGTTGGAAAGCCTGTTGTAGTCACGTGTTGTTGGAAGTATGTCAGGTAAATTACGTCCAATGCATGCAGAAGCAACTGATGTTGCAAATGTTGTTCTGGATGGCACGGATGTAATTATGTTATGTGCAAAAACTTTCCGAGGATCATACCCCTTTGAGACTATCTCAATAGTAGGAAAGATCTGTGCATAAGCAGAGAAAGTGTACAATCAAGCTGTTTATTTTAGGAGGACTATGAAACATAGACTTGAACCAATGAGTTACTTGGAATCTATTGCAACCACGGCAGTAAGTGCCGCAATCAATGTGAAGCCTTCAGTTATTGTTGTGTTCACACTGCACAGCATCCGGATGAACTGCTAGGTTAATAGCAAAATACCATCCCACTATGCCAGTGTTATCTGTTGTCATCCCAAGATTGACAACAAATTAGTTGAGATGGAGCTTCACTGGTGCATTTCAAGCAAGATAGACTCTTGTTGTAAGAGTACTTTTCCCTATGCTCGCATATCCTCAATATCCAGTTGAAACTTGAAACAAATAATGCGACGAATGAGACTGTATTGAAGATTGCATTACATCAAGGTAAAACAGCAAGGTTAATTAAGCCTCATGATCAAAAAGTTGCATTCCAAAATATAGGGACTCAGTTGTTGTTAAGATACTTGAAGCAGTCACAAATATGAAATTCAATGAAGAACCAAATTATCTTAAATTTATTTTCCTTTATGAAGGCATTCTTGGAGCAAATGTTTCAACAAGACCAACTAATACAGATGGAGCTCAGAAGGCTGATCAAAAACGAGCAAGGATGCTAGTTGATGTCCATGATGATGAGAAACCCAAGAAGAAGGTTCAACTTGGAACTCCAGCAACTCAATGGATATTTGTTTCCAATACTCGACAACTTATGAAACAGAGATACCATTATAATATGTCGCAGATGCGCAGCTTCATCAACATGTTGAGAAAGGGAATAGAGATGGGTTGTATATTAGCTGTGTGGCTTGTTGCACAAACATTTGGGTTATCATTATTGATGTAGGCACAAGGCTCACTTCTTAAGTATATAATCTTTCTGCTATCTTCATGCACAAGGATTGGATTATGGAACAGTGGGAAAATAATTACTATATCAGTGCCATTGTTGGTGCTACGAATGGCAGTTCTTGGGTTGTTATGTCCAAGGGAACACCTTATACTCAGCAATTTTATAAAATCAGTGATTCTTCCCCTTTCAAATGGATCAGTAAAACATGGATGGAGGGATTTTATGTCACATCGATGACAACTGTTGGGAATCAATGGGGTGTCGTCATGTCTTGGAATGCAGGATTCTCAGATAAGGTTGTTGAACTTGATTTCCTCTATCTGAGTGAAGGCATTCATAAACGTTGGGAGAAAGCAGATAAGGATGAACGGCTGTGGGATTTGAGAGAAAGGGAAGATATTAGCAAGGTGAAATAAGAGTGGAATTGCAAATTCTTGGGATTTTCCCTGCTCAAGAAATCTACTAGTATAATGACAAATGATGGTGATTGCATGTACCATCCAGTCATAATCTTCTCCAGACAACTCACAAGACAAGGATCCAACCAAGAGAGGTCCTCCTTGAAGATGGAAGGGCAGATTTTGCAGCACCCAGAGTTGCCATTGCTCGAGGACAAGCAATGTTGGGAAGGGGGGACTGTAATGTCCCCAATTGATTAATTTTGCACATGAGAAACCCATGATGATGAGAAACCAAAGAAGACGGTTTGACTTGGAACTCCAGCAACTCAATGGATATTTGTTTACAATGCTCGACAACTTATGAAACAGAGATACCATTATAATGTCGCAGATGCGCAGCTTCATCGACCCAGCCCACGACCTGATCCAGGTGGATATTGATGGCCAGGCTGCACGGACCCAGCCCACGACCTGATCCAGGTGGATATTGGTGGCCACATGATCCAGGTGGATATTGGTGGATATTGGTGGCCAGGCTGCACGGACCCAGCCCACGACCTGATCCAGGTGGATATTGGTGGCCACCTGGACCCCCACCATTGTCTTTCTCAGCATTTTCAGTTTCCTTAATTGTAACACAACTTACTATTTTTAGCAGTTTTTCGGGTCCTGAACTTCCGGAGCCGTTTTGAGGCCCTAAATGACGTTTTTTGGGGAATCCGGGGGCAACATGGGTTCATGGAATAGACTGATGTTGCCAGTTCCAACAATGATAGTGCTCGAATAGATCTTTCTAATGAGCTATTGTACGCGTCAAACGGAGATCATATGCTAAAGTTACGACCCCGGGAAGTTGATGTACCAACTTACCCCCAAACGGGGCCCACAGTTTGGCGTTTCATCTCCTAGGGTTAGGTTTTGGAATGTTAATGGTTTTTCATTGTTTCTCAACAATAAATAGGCCTTCGAGCCTCATTGTAACACAGTTCAGAGGCATGTAGCCACACATCTCTTCTCAGAGATAAGCTACCATCGCCCTAGCTAGTTTATTTCCATTTCTGATTGTAAGCATGTTCAGTATTTTCCATTAATGAAATGAAGTATTATTTCCGCTGCATCTTTGTGTATATGGTTATCTCTGTAATTTGTTGCGTTCCTGTTTAAATCCGGATCACGACCAGACCGGTCTGGTACATGTGGGCTCCGTGCAGCCCAGCCTGCTCAGCTGATCCAAGATGGGACTGGCTGGTTTGTACTGGTTTGGCACCAAACTGGTACAAAATTGCATTGGCCCATCAGTCCAGGTTGCTGGCTAGTTTGATGCCCTGGCCCTGTCCAACCAGCCAGTTGACCAGTTCCAGTTCAGACCAGACCAGGTATTAAAACTATGAATTATACATGCAAACATTAATAAAAATTTGTGCCAGTGGGGAAAAGTACAAATTGTGTACGAATACATGAAGACTGTGATAACAATACATAGAATTTAGAAACAACAGAAGACAGAAAATTGAAGATCAGGACATCCATCCTTCCGTATAAAACAGTGAATGCCCCCTTCCAATATTTGAATAACCTCTCAAGGTAAACCAGGGAATACAGATGTGCGTGATTATTCCATTTTGAGAATATGATTTGGTCCCCTGAATTAGGTTCATGCAAGAATACTAATAAATTGTGTAGGAATACATAAAGATATCATACCAATACATAGAATTTAGAAACAGCAGAAGACAGAAAATTGAGTATTAAGACTTCCATCCTTTCATTCAAAACTATGAATGCCCCCTTCCATTATTTGATGAAGCCTCTCAAGGTAAACCAGGGAATACAGTAGTGTGCGATTATTCCATTTTGAGAATATGATTTTGTACCTTAAATTAGGTTTATGCAGAAATACTAATAAATTATCGGAAGAAGAGACAATCAACTTTGACCTTATAAACCTCCTTTTGGTTCACAAGAACGCTATAGTGTTCAGTGGTTCTAGAATCATAATTAACTTGATCAATAGATCCCTTTCTGAAGAGCAGAATTTCGGCTTCAATACTTGTGAGAAGAATTTTGAAGGCATCTATTTTCTTCATAGTTTTGGCACTAGGAAGGAGCCAGCAGGACAGGAGTAAGGAAGTGATTGACCATGAATAGTATCTACTCAGAAATTGAAGAATGATTTGGTTGGAAGTCCCGAGATACAAAGCCAATACTTTGATTTTACTTGTGAATGAAACCATTTGGGTTCATTTCAGTTCTTTCAGATTTTTCCTATGAGATAGAGATTTTTTTTTATTTTGTCAAGGAAGACATTTTCAAAATTCATAACCATGAAATACAAAAAAAGTAAAATCTGCTCTTTCCTTCTCTCTCTTTGTTTTGGTTTCCTATTTTCATATATTTTTGCTCTTCCTGCTGATATTTTGTTTTATATTGTTCCAATTATATTTTTCTTCTCTACATTAAAGTAGTTGTTTTATACTGTTCCAATTATAATTCTCTTCCTTACATTAGGGCAAGTAGTAGCGGAATAACATGTTTGATAGTGCTACTGGAGGTGGTAGGTACAGGGGAGATCCTATTAGATCCCAGAAGAAAACGGGATGGGATCATGGTTGCAATAAACAACAAGGCAGAGGTTGTTGAAAAGTAACTAGGTTCGGTCTTCATGATGACATGTGTAATTGTGATTTTATGTAATTGATGAAAAGAAGAAAAATAAAATTATTATTATGCTTGTCTCATTTGTTTCATGAGCAAGGAATTTTATTTTTAGTGATGGCTCCCATTGAGAGCCTTTAGGATTTGTCATAAAAGCCAATTTGAGTCGATGTCATGTATGAAAGACCCTTCTTGGTCATACTACATTTTATATGAGACATTAGAGATGTATAAATAGCCCTCCAAGACCAAGCAAAGCATCATCCTCGTGTCGGCTTCAAAAAGAATAGTGTAAATTCCCCAAAGGACATGTCGCTCACATACACTCGTGTCGGCTCATATACAGAGGCAAACAACTATTTATAGCCAGCTCGGCCTCATTTCAGAAGGCAGATTTCGGTGAAGTTTTATGTGATGGTCTGCGGTGGACAAAAGTGCAAGAAAGGGAGATAGAAGCCTCTCATAACCAGCGAAGTAAAGGACAGGAAGAGTGAAGTTCTTAAGTACTTTATGGGACTGTTTCAAGGGCAGAAAAGTTAAAACACCTATCCATACTAGAAGTTTGTTACAGCAGTAAGGACGAAAAGAAGTCTGTTACAGCAGTAAGGACGAAGTTTGTTGCAGGAGTAGGGCGCTGAAGTGGAAAAAGGCCGAAAGTTAATATATTGCAGCAGTTAAGGCCAAGGAGAGGAGAAGTCTGTTGCATCAGTGGTGCAGTCCTCCTAGGGAGCTGAAGTGGAAGAAGGCCGAAAGTCTAAAGCAAGCCAAGGTTGAAGAAGAAGTCAAGAAGAAGGAGCAGAAGGTTGACTATCATTGACTAAGGATCTTGTGTCTTGGTTTTGGAGTGGCAGATAGGTCAAGGGTCTTGGTCTTGGTATTCATCAATTGGAATCCCTATAAGAAGAATTTGTTTGGTTTTTCCTCTCAAAGAGTGAGAGGTTTTGGCCCTGGCTGATAGCCTATATTTTGTGTCTCTTGTCTCTTTATGATTTATGCATTCGTAGTTGTTTGATGAAGAAGAACACTAATAACCTAAGTAAAAGAAGATCCTAATCTAAATAAGTAAAAAGCATTCACAAGCAATTACTAATAGAAGAGAAATCACATAATTACTATGCCATAGATTTCTCAACAGAAGTTTTGGGCATTATATCAAGGATTGCATTTGCTAAAGAACAGAGGGATTGCAAATGCTATAGTGGTGGATGACTCCACATTTATAATCAGATACATGCATTATCACATGACTCAGCAAGCAACTCACCTGGGTCGACTCATACTCAGAACTCAAGCTTTGACTAATAGTTTTGAAAGTATTGGTTTCTTTCAGGTGTTGAAAACTAATAATACATTTGCAGATGTATCAGCAAATGAAATCATAGCCCTAGACCCTCTACCTTGAGCATCAAGTTTCAACCTCTTCAAAAAGATATCATGCATTCAAATAAGAGAGACAAGTGGTATAGGCGTGGCATGGAGAAGCAAAGGTACTTATGGATCATATTACCACACAATCTAGTAAGGCCCTAAGGAAGGGAAACCTAATGGACAACTACTAGACTAAGTGACAATAATGGGGCAATGACCCACTGTCACCTGAGTCGAAGTCCCCCTCTTTTTATAGCCTTTCACTGATGGAAGGAGTCCCAATAGTTAGGGAATCACTAAGAATGAATAGATCAATGATTTAGGTATAGTGTGATTCATCATTCCACCAAGCCCATTCAAAATGAGATACAACAATGGCTCAATGCTTCAAGGAAGCTATCACGATCTCCAAGAAAGGCTTTAAGAAGAAGAGATCAAGACTTAGGGTTTGAGATAAGATGATGGTAATGGGTATTCTTAAGGTCAAGACTCTAGGAGATGAGGTAGGACCTCTCAATGAACCTCTAAGTGATGATTTAACACTTCCAAAAGGCTCTTCACTCTCTTTGAGAGACCTAAGAAGGACTTACGCTAGACTTAGAATTTTGTGAATAATCGTGGGAAGAAATGCTTCCAAGGTACTCACTACGTCAAGGTAAGGGAGGAGAAATGGTTTTTTGAGATTTATTCCAACGAATACTATGTTCATACAACCCTCAAAGAAGTCCCCAAAGGTGAGAGAGAAAGACCTACTTTTTCCCTCTTAGGGTCAGTGTTGTTAAAATCGCAATAATATCGCGATATTATCGCTTTGTCGCGATTTTTTCCCGAAGCCGATATTATCGCGAGTAATACTCGCGTTTTTTTTTATTCGCGATTTTTTCCCAATTTATCACCGAGGGTCGGGGCAGCGCGGTTTTATAAGGGATGCTAAATGTTCGAAATGCAATTTTTTTTTGAAAGAAACAAATAATTTTTGAGTGGGGCAGTTTAATGATCAAGTCTAGGCCCTAGTATTGATATGCTATTCATGGTAATGTTAAATTCTTAAAATAAAAGTAACATTCTCCTTAATCTTCATTTTCATCCTTTTACTTAAATTTTTAACATTACCATGAAATGGCTCGGGATGTTTGAGAGTAGTTCCAGCCTCATTGGATTTCATATGGAGAAAGTAGAATTTTATATTTCATTCAGAATGCAGCAGACTTATCAATTTTTCAGGATTTCAAGATTCGAAGATTGTAATGTTTCCAGGTGACACCACCTGCCTGGGCTAGCCCTGCCACCAGTAGAGGATGTGGTCTACCTCCTATAGCTCCTACTTCTAGTTCTTCAGCTTCTAGAGCATAACAGACTCCAATGCCGACTCCACCATCGCCAACATCTACATCTAGAGGGAAAGGGAAAGCTCTGGCATTTTCTCACAAGAGGGGCAAAGGAAATCAATAGGATTAGACTTTAGTTATTTTCTTCATTTTATTGTATATGACATTATGACATGATGAGATACATTATTATATTTTTTGTTGATATTTTGAGGCTAAGTTGGGACTCAGGAGTCAGGACTTACTATTCAGGACATGATTCAATGTTATGTGTGATTTTAGCACTAGAAATGATATTAAACATCTTATATATTAGTTCTTTTATCATATTTATGTGTCAATGTATTTATTTTATGTTGTAGATGGTTTAGATATTAAAAAAATTGAAAAAAAAATGAATATTTTTGTACCAAATGATTTTTTCCCAATTATTTCTCATTATTTCCCTATAATTACGATTTTTTCCTCGCACTGATATTATCGCGATAACGATTAATGCAACATTGCTTAGGGTAGCACCTAGGGCAAGAGATTTTATGGATTAAACTTGGGCAAATGGCCACAACACTTGGAGCATAGGTAGCCTAGACCCTAAGCTTGATATTTATACCCTCAAATTCCTAAAAAATCACCTCCTTAAAATTTCGCTACACTCCCTAGATTTCCACCCTACCTTTAGGGGACCGAAATTTAGGAGAAAATATGGAGAAAGAGAGGTTTGATCACCAAAATCCTTGGACTAGTGCCTAGTCATTTGGGCTCTGGAGTCCTAGATGCGTTAGATTGGCCAAAGTTGTCTTTAAGGAGGTCAAAAGTTGATGCCCTAGCTACCAACATTCAACAATTACCTAGTATTAAACTATGGAGTTTCATGAAGAAAAATAGCATCTCATCACTAGGAACATTCATTGCATGTTATATCATGAGTAACATATGAAAGAGCCAAGCAAATAGCATCCAAAAAAATTCTTCAACAAAATTAGGGCATAGTAGCATTTACATTAGTTGCAGCAATTACATACATTAGACATTTTCAAGAGAAAGATTTCATCAACAAAAGAACCTACAAGATAATCATGCAATATATCTAGTCCATATTCAAGAAGTAGCTCCAAGACAAGATCAAAAATCAGCTCCAAATATCATAGTGCACCCAAGATACTTCAATAGCTTCCAAAGAAAACGTGTGAGTACTTTACAAGAGAAGAATCCAAGTGATGATCATGAGTTCTCACAAATGAGACTCACTTCTATTTATACAAGTCTCTCTAAATCAAATTATCCTAATGAACCTCCAAAATTATAAAATAATGTGCTAAAAACAAGTTTTGGTCACAAGCAGACCAGGTAGCTATCACAAGTTATGAATTAGCCATCCATATGCAAGCCGAGTTGATGACATCATGATGATGTAGGGTCATTGGAGGGCCATGTTGAGTCCTCTAAGTGCCATGATGAGAAAGAGGGCTCCACTAAAGAAGAAATAGGGGAAGGCGCCTAATTTTCCATGCAAGTCATCATGTGGGGCCCCAAAATGGGCTTGGGGCATAAATGTTGGTCTAATGGGTCTCCAGATGAAAGAAAAGTTTGTACAATGCTCCAAATGAGGGCTCTAGTGATGGTGTCTGCCCTCCCAAGTCTCAAAGGTGAGACAAACCTCCTCTAGACCATCGATCAGCTGCCATGATCATGTTAAGCCGGTTAGAGCACACTGGTCCAAGTGCATTATCTCGTGAATAATGTGGGGCAATGAAAAAATTGTTGAAGGTGTTGAAGGTGCCAATGGCATGAAATGATGCTCTAACGTATGATGGAGTCCCGTGGATCTGAATGCATCCCCTCGGGGCGTCAATATGATCCTCTGGTGGGCTTGGGCCCCAGTTAAGTTGCCTAGCCCATGATGAAACCACCTGCCAATTACATATAAGATCCAATGTGCTTCCTCACCATCAGGTACAATAACTCACTAGTGCATCTAAGTGAACCAAACTTGATAATAAGGGCACATTGAGACTTCATAATGGGCTTCCCTTCCAAATTTGGGGGTTTAAGCTTGTAATAGTGTTACCTCCCTACGTAGGAGTGGCTAATAAGCAACCCTATTAGATGTTCCCAACCCCTAACGGAAAAGATTGGTTCAAGGTACATCCTTCAATTGATAGGGGTCATGTGGATAATGATGAGGTGGATAGGGACACAGGAGTCTCAAAGCCAAATGCCATGGGTTTAAGGATGGTAATGATGAGGGATGTCCACATATTTAGGTGTATGGATGTAGGAGGTCGCAATCATGGATACATGAGCTACCCCGGCCTTTGTTTTTCCACCCTTCTTCATTTGCCTCTTGCATTTTCTTGATTTTTCTTTGTATTACTACTCAGGGCTCCAAGAGATCACAACATGTTGTGTATGATATAAGCAATTATTACCCCCTTAGGGTGGGGCAGTTCATCGCCCACCAGCGGTTGGGACATGCATGGGTCCCTCAACGATGTGGGGGCACTCATGGGGCTGCCCTAGGAACCAGGGTGATGGCCATAATGAAGGGGTAGAGCTCATGTTTGGTTTTTTCTCACGTGCTATTTTAATGTCCCAACCATCTTTTGCATTTTATAATATCCTTTTCTTTTGTTTCTTGCTTGTGGCCATGATATGCTTTTAACATTCTTTTAGCTGCATCAACATCTAGGGCAACATTTCTAGGCCCGACCCAAACATGTGGACAAGGGGAGGGGATGTACCAACGCCTTGTGGACCCAGAGAGGGAAGATGATGAAATGGGGCTTGTAATGTGCAAAGGGAAGTGAAAAAATGTGAAATGGGAAACAGGGTCGCACCACCAAAATTGGGGATTCCCAAGTAGTGTCCTTCCTGAAGCCATAGGCCAATAGGGGAGATCCCACAGGACTAGGATTGAGGATTAACCCCGCATTTAAGGTGAGGGAACAAAACTACAGTCAAAACCCTTCCTTCTTCCAAGTCAGCCAATAATCCATGCCCAAAGTGCCCAAGGAAAAACGAGCATAAGCACCTGATTGCACAATGAAAAGCATACCTTTAGGATTGGATTGCCCACCTTCAAACATATGCTCTCGACAGATGGGCAAGGGGACATACGACTAGCTCAGGGAGCAGAGATCAAATGGCATAATATACTAACTACACTGGTGGATGCCAGGGGCTATTGGGTGTTGGTTGAAGCCAAATCTAGGAGAAAATTTCTCCTATGGGGTCACCCACTTTTTGTGGGTAACAGATCCCACAGGATAGCATACAACCACATTTAACCTTGGTTGTATTGAACTTTATAAAACCTGGGATGATGGAACAACAGCGTGAATATGGGTTTACTATGCTCCTTGTTTGGTTCCTGCACAGTTTTCAAGGTATCCACAGACCAAGGGATAGTTTTTTGGGTAATATTTTTGTTGAGACAGCCACTTCAGGTCGATCTTCTCTTACAAATCTGTGGAATCCAGTCGTGAGATTTCAACCTAAGGGCTAGATTGAACACAACATAACCATGGCTAGTTGGAATTGTCACAACGATGGACGTGCATTATGTGAAGCTGAAGAGCTCAGAAGGGGTGTGAAGTGTTGTCAGAATTCACATATCTAGAGTGCATGATGTGTTTGTTATCTTTGATAGAAAATGGGAAAGGAGGAAGGTGAACCACAATTTTAGGTCTAGAGCATGTTCAATGCATCCACTCAGTGGTAAGAAAACAACAGTAAGGAAAAAGAATAAATGTAGGTATCCCCTGCCTAAGGGGATCTTCCAATCCTGGGCCCCTCCTCCCAATCAGTTCATTGGATCCTTTCATTTCATAATCTCTAGGGCAAAAGAGGAAAAATGGTGCTGCAAGGACAAAGGTTAACCAACAGCCAAGAGATGAAACATTGAAACCAAGTTTCACTTTCAACTGATTAAAAAGCCAACCTCCAAGTTGGTGTCAATTTTCCAACAAGAAGCCCTCAATCTGAATGATTTTATGTAAAGTTTGTATTTGGAAATGTCTTGCAAGGTAGTTTTATTATAAGCTCCATTTGTTACATGGTATACCAGCCAGGTTCATATCTATGCTTCTAGAACAGTGACTGCCTAAGTCATCAGACACGTTCCCCCTACCCCTCGTGTCATGAATCCTTTGTGTCAGACACAAGCCCTACTGATGTCCTAAAATTTAGACGCGTCCTGTAAAAAAACATCCTGAAATCGATTTATTGCCTCATTCTCATGCAATTCAGTGATAGTTTTGGAGCTCTCAAAGTACTTGGAGTGAGCTAAGGGAAATTAAGCAATGTTAGAAGGGATTCCAAGTGTTGGAAAGTGGATGTATCAAAGACCTACTAATATTATTAATGGTAATGTTAAATTCTTCACGTAAAATGATGAAAATGAAATATAAAAGAGAATAAAACTTTTAAATAAAAATTAAGTAAAAAGATGAAAATGTAATATAAAGGAGAATGTCACTTTTACTTAAATTTTTAACATTACCATGAAATGACTCAGGGCGTTTTAGAGTAGTTTCGACCTCATTGGATTTCATATTGGAGAAAGTAGAATTTTAGATCCCACTCGAAACCCAGCAGATTTAACAGTTTTCAGGATTTCAAGATTTGGGGATTACAACGTTTCCATTGGAGTTTGTCATGTATGAGGGTATGAAACTAGAATTTAATTAAGAGGACCAAGCCCTCTATGTATCTCGATGTTGGTGGCATTGATTGTTGAATTCCTCTATCATCACCCTAGTAAAAAATCACCCATCACTCAAATAGAATCTCGATTTGACATAATACGCTTTTCTATCTTATTTTAATGCGTAGAAGGTGATAATGATGATGAGGATCCCAATATAAGCAATGATTTTGACGATATATAGTATTAGTTATTTGTTGTAGCATGATTTTTTTTGGACTATATCGGCCATTTGGAACCTCTCTGTTGATGTATTTTTGGTTCAGAGATGGATTGCATTTGCAATCAAATGCAATTTTGGTTATATGCAATATTTGTGTGATTGAATCTGTATCATCATCATGTAAATGTTGTATATATTTCATATTTTGTGTAATTCACTAATTTTTTATATGTTTTAATATGCAATATATAACGTGTCCTCCATGTCATGTTCCAGGGGGTCATTGTGTCATGTGTCAGACACTCGTATTTTCGAGTCCTATGTGCCCCGTGTCCTTTTGTCAGGTGACTTAGGCTACTGCACAGCAATTTTGAATTTTTGGGGCATTTTGAAGCTCTCATGAAAGATTTGTTTAAACCCTTTTGTATTAAGTTTTAACTTGCTATCCAATTCAGCCGCAGCCAACATTTAATACAATTTTTAACCATTTCTACTAAAAAAAGCACGTTTGATAGTGCTAAGAATACGGTTAGCATGATATTTGGTCTGGCATTTCTAGATTTTCTAACCACTTTTTGCAATAGGGGAGAACATCCTGGGTTGATCAAATTTTCTGCAGGTTTTGTCACAAGCTCACCCTAGATTGATCACTGTAATCCCAGGGAAGCCAGTACAACCTTTAGCCAGAAGCAAACTTGCAACCCATGTCCTCAGTAACTAAGATACAGAGACCTAAAACGCACACTGGCTCCACAGAATTCTAGGCAACATTCTAGTTTACTTAAACATTGTTAAACTGTTTAGAGCATACAGTAAACCAAAAACATTGGTCAGAAACATAGTACATAAAGATCATATGTCAAATATATACTGCAAAGCCCTAGAACAACATCCTGTAATTCTGAAGAGAATCCTTTAGGGGGTTGAGATTATCCAGTGTTGATCTTGATGAACCCGGGAAAACCAGAAAAAAACTTTAGCCAGGGTCAATCTTGAAACGCTACCCTATTCACATCCATATTAAGTCAGGTACAGAGATCTCAATACTGGATCCACAGAATTTTGAGCAAACTTCAAGGTAGTTTACTTGAATGTTATTAAACTGTGTACACCATATCAAAAACAACAATTAGAAAAACAGCTTATAAACGTCATATGTCAAATAGGCACTTCAAAACCAAAACAATAATTTGAATTTTATCAAAATCTCTAAAGAACAAGTTTTCAGCAGCAACATCAGGTAAATGATAAATCTCTCAAACTATCCAACATGAAGCAGGTCAGTTGCCAGAGTTGGTGGAGAAAGGCGTGAACCAGGGCCCAGATATTTACGTTCCATGCTGATGTTTAATCATTTTAAGGAGTCACAAGTTCTGTATCAGCACTACTTGTAATTTCTATGCTTGAATGCCACTTTAGATAGACCCTTCGGAAGGCTATGCCAGCTAATTGGACACCTTTAACAGCCCCTTTAATTGTAAAAAAAGCCTTGTAATTATTGCTCATTTTTTTTCTATTAAGAAAGTTATTTCAAATTCAAAAAGAAAAATGAAGGCTGATTTACTGCAGATGTGAAGAACATCAATATTTAAGTAGACTAAATTGCCTTGATTGGTCACAAATATATAACAAGCTACCTTGAAACACGCTAAAACCCTCCTAAGGCAATGCCAAATAAACCATTGTAGTCAACAAGGCATAGTAAGGTATAGCACTAGTACAAAAAACATTAAAAAAGAAGTGATTATGAAGCCCATGCACTTTATGTATTTCATATTTATACTAAAATGCCTTGCAAAAGCCTTTCTCTAGTCAGCCTAAGTCAGCTGATCTGACCCTGTCTGCAATGGATCAACCATCATTTTTAGAGACTGGCATATCTCAAACTGAACTTATTTGCTAACTTTCAACTTATAAATGACTTGTAATGCTATTGTCCCCTTGTCAGATGGTTTTAAGATTGTTTCATATTTAGAGATTCCTGACATTCAATAAATAACCAGATAGCAATACTACAGTAACTACCATTACAACACTAACAATGGGAAACCTAGGATTGAAGGCCTATGGAAAATTAAAACCACCAGGCATTGAAAGAAGTAAGCCAGTCATAAGCTAGATTTTAAACTCTTGGAGATATATGTCTTACTCAGACAGCTTTTTATTTGGTTTATGCAACAGACCTTAACATATCAAATATGCAGTAAGATGAGTGAGTGTTGATAGCATTGTTTTACAAGCTAAAAGGGTATTTCCTCTAGTGACCCAAGCCCAACATTTTTGAATTTGAATATGATTTTTGTTCAAACCTTTTTGAGCCTTTAGTTTGTGTGTAGGTATCTGATTTATGAAGTCTATTAGCTTCAGTTCATATTTTTTTAATATTGTTAAGCATATTGCCATATTTTCCTGTATCTTTTTGTTTCAATAATATTGGACCATATTCTCTCATTTATTTTCAGTACATGTTGAAAATAGTACCAAGGAGAGGTGTTACTAGGTTTTTATCCCTTTTAAGTTTTAGCGTAGTGTGCACATTAATTACTTTTGTCTTGATGACATTTATGAGTTATATTAATGTTATGGGTGGAAAAGGTACTTAGAAGTGTTGTACCATGTATTTTTTCTAATATTAAAGTCACTTGTATTTTATAAAATGACTTTATGTGAAAAATATGAAGTGTACTTTTCTAATATTAAAGTGAGGTGAAAAATCACTATATGAGAAAAAATAAATAAGGTACACAACATGACAAAGGTACTATGAGACTTTTAAGTGATGGAGCCAATGTATGAGGAGGGTCATTTGGGAGAATTGATCTCAACCACACATCTTGAGATTTGAGGATGAAATCTCATCCATTGGATCCTAAGTTTAGGGATTCAATCTTTTCCAAAGAGACAAAAGAGGAAAAGGGAAACTCATTCTTCACTTCAAATTTGAGAGAGAGCATGAAGAAAAGCGAGGAGAAGAGAAATTTCAAGGAGGCAGAGAATTTGCAGCTGAGAAAAAGGAGCTCGAATTTCTAGAAAAAGGCTATACCAACAGCACAGAAATCGAGGAGGCAGTAGCACAAAAATTGAGGAGAACAGCAGCCACATTCAGCACAAATTTCAAGGCAGCACAATTTTTAGGTGTTCTGCATTCAGGCACGATTTTCGAGGAGGTGCCGTCAGACTCTTGCACAGAAATTGATACAGACTTCAGCACAGAAATTGAAGCAGATTCTGGGCACAAATTTCGAGGAGCTGGGCAGAGATAATTTTCTAAATTTCTAGGCATAAAATTGTGGAAATTTGAAATTTCAGCAAGCACAGATTTCCAGAATGTGTGCAATTAATGCTACAACAAAAAGGGAGATAAGTACTACGTTTTTATGTACTTATTTATAATTTCTCAAGCAATAAAATCGTCCTTTGAAGACAGGTTTTCCCCAAGAGGCTGTGGGGTTTTTCTGGGGTCAGCTTGACCAAAAACAAGTGTCTCTTGAGTGTTAAATGCTTGCATTAATTGTGTTATTTATCAGCTGTTAGGAAAGTGAAAAAGAGTAGAAGCACTCTTTATGTTTGCAATAAATGCCTTCTGAAATTTATAATAGCATGACAAAACATGTGGATTGGACATAAAAAAACACGCAAAATTGTAAACTAGGTTAAGGGAACAAGGCATTTAATTTCTACACTAAATCCCAACATTTACCATGGCAGTAGTCTATCTGTTCTACATTTTGGAGGGTTTTCCAACATATTTTCCGGTCTAATTTGCCCTGAATCCAGCAAGGATTTCTTGGAATAACAAATTTGTGTTGTAAACTCTCCACAATCTGAGCGCCCCAGAAATTTTTCATGGCGTTGAATCCATATATGCACTCAAAAACCCATTTTAAACAACAAAAATTAAGATTTGGCCAAAAAACCTTTGCCAAATTCCAGCCAAAAAATCCAAAACATAGCATGTTTAGACAACGCCTTTACCATGTCCAACAAATAATGTTATAGAGATTAAACAAACATGCATATCTGGGTAACAAGCAACATCATCAAGATCAGCTCCCTAACCATAGCAGGAGGCCATCTTAGTAAAGGTCTATCTAAATGTATCCATCTAAAACATTAAAACTTTCAGTGGACCCAGGTTTTAGATTATGAGAATATGGCATTTAGATGCCGAATCTGTTTTCAAACAAGACAACTGCAGAACACACGCCCACAGGCAAAAAAGATCCCAAAAAAGAAAAAGAGACAGAGCCATAAACCAAAGAGATGGCAGGTACCTAACAGCTCTGAGGAAAAGAAGAAGAGACTATGGCGAATACTCCAAATATGGATACTCAGGCACAACACGGCAGCACAGCAGATGAAGGAGTTGGAGATCAGTCAGGAACGGTGACTCAAATCCAGCACATACATAACTAGCAGAGATGAAAGCAACAGAGCAGCATAAAGAGGAAACACTCATTGAAAAGGGACCGGGGGGTATAAAGAGAACCCATGTATCCGAGAGTTTGGATTCAGACAAAGAAGTTCCTTCACAAGAAATTGAAAATCAATTAACAATTGTAACAGCTAATCCCAACCATTGGGTTTGGCAAAAGGTTCAGAAAAATAAAGGCAAAAAGGGGAAGTTAAGTGATTATTATCACACTTAGCCACGGCAAAATCATGTATTTTTTATAGTTTTTTCTTTTTGGTGCGTCAGCCAAAAGGTTGACATGATCAAATGTCTAATGGCATCTACAGAATGTAATTTGGTTCCTTGAATAAAATTATGATTTTTTTCCATGGACTTTGTACTCTCTATTTGTAGCACTTCTATTACAACTTAGACTACTGGTTCTTTTGGCAATGTTATAGAACGATATTGGATGTGACAAACAGAATCTCTATCTTATCCTCCACAATCGTTCAAAAACTTTCTTGCTATAAAGTGGTTCAAACTTGATCTTTTGGCACCACAATTAGCACAGAAAAAATTATGCACCCAAAGGAATCTCAGCAACTGCAAGATAAGAGTTTATGTATATACAGCCATGTATGTTTGTTTAGTAAGAATAGGGACGTAAAAAGATAGATGAGAAGCAGTACATTAAGGCCAAATAACAACTGCAATCTAAAGATTAGTTCATGTATATCCACTTACCGACGATGGTTCTGATAGAAGTTATCAAGCTGGTAATAAACATAAATTGGATGTTTCATATGCTTCGGCACCTGTAGAATAAGAGAAATATACCATTACAATCTCAATATTTGTGGTTACAATAATACAATCTCAATATTTGTGGTTACAAATTACAATAACAGCTTTCTCTATATTTGCAGTTACGATAATAGCTTTACCTTCAGAATGTAAACATCAAAGGGCTAAAAGCCTAAAATTCATCCATGTATTTCTATTACTTGATAAAGGAGAGAAGAGAGACTATAAATGTATATAAGTGATCAGTAATCAGGATCGACCCCTCACTTTTAATGTTGTATTGCAGATTTTTGAAACATTACTTTTTATGTAAGCCACCTTGGTATCCTTACTAGCCCTGTAAGACAGAGGCAGGCACTCTGTCTCATACTGGTGCACGACTTCGACAACCTGAAATGAGAATAAGTCAGTCACTCCAGACATTAAATATGAAACTAAAAATGTTCTTTGTGGGTCTTCTAATAGTTAAATTAAAAGTTTGAATTGACAGAAATGGTAAGATAAAGAGTACATACTCTATGTGATGCAACCAGAGAAATAACTCCAATGGGGATGAAAAGCGCACCAACCAACATGAATGTTGTTATGACCTAAAATCAGATAAGCACTTGAGAATGGCTATATTGTAATGTATTCTAAAAATCTTAAATCTTCAGAAGGCAATAAGTAACATATATGAACTTAAACACCCACATATAAATTGAAGAAAAAAAAGGCAACAAAGTCAGAAAAACATAGCCCGCCTTGCAAGGATAGAATTAAGGAAATTTGACGCAAAAGAGCTTGTGCATTCACGGCCTCACAGAATGCTTTTATGATCAACAGTTAAGAGAGCCATAGACATGTGAACTTACCCATCCTGGAGTCAAAAGTGGCTTACATGCAGGAAGCTCCTGTTGAGTGAACCTAGAATCTGCCAACAACAAACAGCAGTCTTCTTCAATATAAAGTAGCCAAAAACAACAACTATATGACTATAAAAGGCGAACTATCCATAGAAGAGTCAAATACCACAAGTTACAAAATATCATAGGTTGGTGCTAGACTAAGATAATATTTTTCATGGTTTGAAACTTTAAAGAGAAACAGACTACAGAGTCGAGAATCTGAGATGCAGTGAGCTTCACATTACTATATTTTACAGTAAAGTTTGCTTCCCGTTCACAAGATAATAGAGGGAAAATCTTCATATTAAAAACTGGTCATCAGGTAATTCTAATGGTTTGAATGTAAGAATCACCTATGTTCTTCATAAACATCCTCCAATGCAAGCATGAAGATAGTTGATGGTATGAAAATTCAAAATACACAACCATTATGAAAAGGAACACAATAAGCCCAAATGGCAAATTCCTTGTATAAAGAAGAGCAGCCAGCCTGCTCTGTTCTTCAATGAAAGAATCAAAGTTCGTGTTCCAGAAGAATCAACCTTCATGAAGGCATGGAACTTATCAAAACCACATGGAAACATTCAATAGGAAAAGTTATCTACAGTGAACTCAAGCTACCAAAATAATAGTTGTTAATACAACTATCATTTAGTGCCCTTGCCAGAGAGAGAGGAAGATACCTTTTGCAAAATGAAATCCCGAACATTATAAGCATGTTAAAAAAGTCAACTGAAAATGGGAAAAGCCAAGTCAAAAGCTTCTTTAGCTGTATATAATATTATATAGCTCTATGTATTTTTTTGAAATGATGGTAATCTTCACTTGATTGCTTGACATTATGGCCAAATGCCCTTGCTATTGTAAAGCAACCAAACAGACGAGTGTCCCTCTAAAACAACTCACATGGACAGACATCGATGAAGTGGAAAATGTGAGATAATCCACTGAATCATCGTCACCAGGCCACTTTGAAAGGCCCTGTCCTCTGGCTTAATATAGGGAAAGTCTCTATCTCATCTATTACTAGATCAGAAGTATAGGTGCTTTTCTCAAACTCTCATCCTCCCATGTTCCCAAACTTCAGCCAGACCTCCACCCACTGAACCTTTTTCTTTTACATATATATATATATAAAGAGAGAGAGAGAGAAAGAGATTGCTCAGGGCTTCCTTTTATATACATAATAATGAGATAGCATTCACTCATTCTCACTGAGACATTACCTACTTACTAGGTTATGGTGTTAAGTTTAGGTATGTTCTATGCTTAGAGCAATTTATTTCAATTTTCACAGTTAGCTCAATACCTTTTCCAGATTAGCAATCACATCAGCATTAAAGTAAACTGCAGATAGAACATAAACATAAATCGCAAAAGATAAGCCAAGACAAGAGGACACAAGATGTGGCGCTAGCCAGGGACAAACCCCAATGTGAGGAAACCCTTGATCAATTCTTCTTATATGTTCTTAACTTCTTCAATAGTTCAGCAGAGAGAAAGAGAGAGAGAGAGAGATAGTGCATTTACAACAGAAGTCAACACTTTGATTTATCTAAATAAGAGCATAGATCATCGCTAAGAAGATGATACATGAGATCAGTCGAAGACATGCTGCTTCAACTGATTCTCCAAGGTGACTCCTTCACCTATCATTGTGATGCATCTCGTCATCATGCTACACCTCACCGTGCTGCACCATGCTGCACCCTATGTTGCACTGCTATCCCATGTACCATTGTTGAACCATGTTGTCATACAACATGTCTCATGTGCTTGCCATAGCTATCCATGTTGTCCATGCTTGCCATGTTGCACCAAGCTTGCCATGCTATCCATGCTTACCATGTTGCACCATGTTGTCCATGCTTGCTGTCCCATTCTGCCACTGCTGCACAATGTCATTGTTGTCCCATTGTGCCAATGCCTCATCATTGTGTTGTCCCATTGAACATTGTGGCACAATATCATTGCTTGCTAGTACTGTTGTCCCATCACGGTTTGTTATCCCAGTATACTTACAGCAACCCAACATTGTTGCTGTCCCAACATACTTACCCTGCTCTAAATATGTATGTACCATTGCCTAGTTGTCCTAGTTGTACTGCTGTAACTGCTATACCTAACAGTCATGCCCAAAACACTGTTGTTATGGGCATATGGCAGCCCTTAACACTTCCTTCAACTCACATTTCTAGGGTCCTTGACTGCAGCAATCTTGGACTGGTTAGGGTACTTCCAACAACCCTTCAATCTGCCCAGAAGTGCCCTCCTTTACTGCGGCTGCCCTTCTAAGAGAGGAGGAGACCCTATACTGCATTTTCTAGACAGTCTATCCTTCATCAACAACTTCGGCCTTCCTCTGTTTGTTGCAACTTGTTATATCAAGTCTCCTCTTGACTGCAGCAGCCCTGCACTCTTCCAGATGATCCTAAAACAGTCCTCATTGCTGCGGCATGACAACAAGGGAACTCGGCCCCTTCTCCAGCACTTCAGACCCCTGAAATACCCTCCAGACAGCGGCTAAGATTCCTGCTTAGTACACTATACATACAGCCCTTCCACATTGTCTAGGGCAGCCTCCTAATGTTGCGGCTGGGGCATGGTATTGTCCTCCTTGACTGTGTTTTAGTAGGGACCAGCGTATTGGGTTGTAGACCTCCTTCTAAACTGCGTCGAGACCAGCGTATAGGTTAGGGCTCTTTCTTGATAGTGCTAGGGCTTCTCTTCATGATTGTGTCCTCTAGATTAGGTCAGTGTATTTCTTCTTCTTAACTGCGGCTAGGGCAGCCTCATTCCTTCAACGTCTAGGGCTTCCACTCCTAGATTTCTCTTTCACTAAAACCCAAGACAAGTGGAGAGAAATCAAGATAGAAGTGTGTGTAGAAATGACTATCAAGTCATCTCCTTTTATACTAAAACGTTGAGCACATGTGGGGTTTATTTGGTTGCTGGCCGACCTTGACAAATTGTCTTATAACACAAATAAATTCATAACTCCATGAATACTTATCAGGATCGAATGATCTTTAGATCAATTCTACACCTCTCGATGAGAGGGATCCAAGAAAAATATCAGCTGCCATAAATAAGATGACCCACATGGAGTTTGGCCCTAGTTTCCAATTTTAACATTTAATAGTCAACCTAGCCAACATTATTTCATATTATTCGAGATGATTAAGATTGACCTAGGTATTTATATGTGTCCATCAACCCCTTATGAGGGAAGGTGGCCCATCTCATAAATTGTGTATATATACATTCCTTATTGGTTTTTTGTATATCACCTTCGATTCATTAGTGATTCATTCTTATACCCAATATCAGATGGTTTGGGTTTAATTTTGGGTTCCTCGACAATGAAATTTGATTCAAATTCAAATTCTCCAATGAAGTTTGAATAAGGTTCACGACTGGGTTTGTCCGTATACATATTTTTTTAATATTATATATATATGTCAATTGAATTTATCTCAAGTGGTTGGGAGGAATGATTGTCATCCTACCCACACAGGTTCAATTCCCACAATATATATATCCAGCCATGTGTGTGTGTGTGTGTGTGTGTGAATTGGGTTTATCTTGGATGGTGGGGAGGAACGACCATTATCCTCTCCCCCCAAGTTCAATTCCCACAAGTGATATGTTGAGCTCATGACTTTGAGCCTTGTTGTTATATGGCCTTGAACACCATGGAATATCTTACCCTTGCCTACAAGCTAGAAGGTGAGATGCTTTATCATATAGAAAAATTAATAAATTCATATACATATATACATACATACATATTCCTATATAATAAATAACAAATTCATATATAAATATATTCAACAATTTAATAGATATTATAATATATAATATATACATTACAATATACATAGTGTTATACTTTATGATAATAATACAATTTATAAAGTATATTCTATAATACCACCATTGCAAAGGAATACATAGCCATTCATATGTAATATAGCCACTTGTATGTAAACTATATCATATCACCATCCGATGGGATGGAATACAATTCTTGTATATATACTATATCATACTACCTGTTAAGGAGAAAGGAATACTCATTCCGCCTATCGGGAGGAAAGCCTAAAGATATACTCATACTACCTATAGACTATATAACATAGTCGTCGTTTTTATGGACACTGCAACCATCATTTTATCTACTTCTATATTTATTTTGCCCAATATTTCTTCCTATTGTTCATGGAATTAGAACCCACAACAGCAAGCGAGAACCAATTCAATTTAAATTTCATAGGACAGACCTCAACAAATTCAATTTTTTGGTTGAGGTTAGTTGAATTTTGAACTAAAGGTTCAAATTCAATGACCCTTTGACTTAGCTCAATGTTGCAAGAACCATTTCCCCCCCTCCGAAGCACCAAACCTCAGAATCGTGCACCATGTGGAACCATGGTCGAAGCTTCCTCGAAACTGTGCACCATGTGGAACCATTGTCGAAGCATCCTCAAAACCGTGCACCATGTGGAACCATGGTCAAAGTGTCGTTAGAAACATGCATCGTGTGGAACCATGGTCGAAGTGTCCTCAGAACTATGCTTTAGGCTCAATTTGCATGGTCCTTGGAAATTTGGAATCGCCATGTGTCAAACCATGCTCCCACATGACGAACCATGCTTCCTGGATGTTCCCTAAATGCTCCCTAGATGCTTCCTAGATGCTCCCTAATGGTAATGTTAAATTCTTAAAATAAAAGTGACATTCTCCTTTATCTTTCATTTTCATCCAAATAAAGGAGAATGCCACTTTTACTTAAATTCTTAACATTTCTTGTTTCAAGATGTTTGAAAGTGGTTCCAACCTCATTGGACTTCGTATGGAGAAAATAAAATTTTCATATCCTTCAAAATTCAACAAACTTAACAGTTTTCAAGATATCAGGATCAATGGGATTGTGGCATTTCATTAGATTTTGTCACATGAGGGTATATGATTGGCATTTAATCAAGGGCTCCAAGCCCTATATGTACCCCAGTGTTGGTGGTGTTGATTGTTGAATTCCTTTGTCATGGCCTTAGCAAAATTGTACCATTCACCCAAATCAAAATAATTGATCAAGCATGTTAAGCTTTTTCTACCATATTTTAAGGCTTGGATTAGGCAATTTGATAAAAATTAGGCGGTCTTGATTAATGTCCCTTGAGAATCGAGATAAAGACAAAGGCTAGACAAGAGGCAAAGAATGAAGGATGATACCAGTGATGAAGATCTTGATATAAGTGAAGGTGGAACATTGTTTTTCAAGGAGTGGTGGAACATGCATGGCAATGCTACCCCACAACTACAATATTTGGCAACATGGTGCTTTCACAATTGGTGAACACTTATTCTATAGAGAGGTGTTTAGCAACTAGCTCCTTTATTGTTTTGGACCTTTTGGTCTCCATATTTCAGTGTGTAGATGGCCTATTTCGTAAAAATAGCTATTTGATCATGTTATTGTTGATAGCTATCACATAACCTCTTTCATTCCATAAGTCAATGGTCTACTTTCTACTATATGACTTAAAAATGTGTATGTTTGATTGCAATTGATCGAATCTAGATTCTAGATGGCTTATGCTTGATAATTAATCATTAATGTAGTATGGATTCCATTTATATCTTGATTCATGTACAAATATGCATGCTTTCATATATATTGCAACTAATTTGGTATTATGGATGTTTTTTAATATAAATGCAATATATATGTATATATATGGACGTTTCCAAGATGCTTTGCTTCCAAGGATTTTTGGAAAATGATGCTTCAAACACTTTGCTTCTCAAAAACGCACTCGCTTTATCCCCACTTCATGCAACATTGACATAGCTTTCGCCTAAAGGTGTCATATCTTTTGTCCTCTTGTTCATGGGTCCACCTCTCTTTATGTCATATTTACATGCAATACTTATGCTACATCAGGGTTTGTTGAAGTGTTCACTGTAGATCCACCATCTTTTTATCATCCCAACATGGTATCAAAGCTAGTGTGGACTCTTGCTTCTCTGTCACAAACTATTTTATGACAGCTTCAATGTTAATTTGGCATTATGGATGTTTTTGAATATAAATGCAATATATATGTATATATATGGACGCTTCTGAGATGCTTTGCTTCCAAGGATTTTTGGAAAATGACGCTTTGAACACTTTGCTTCTCAAAATTGCACTCGCTTTATCCCCGCTTCATGCAACATTGACATAGCTTTTGCCTAAAGGTGTCATATCTTTTGTTCTCCTGTTCATGGGTCCACCTCTCTTTATGTGAGTATTTACGTGCAATGCTTATGCTACATCAATGTTTGTTGAAAGTGCTCATTGTAGATCCACCATCTTTTTATCATCCCAACATGGTATCAAAGCTATTGTGGACTCTTGCGTCTCTGTCAAACACTATTTTACGATAGCTTCAATTTAATTTTCCACGGAATTCTGCAACTACTTAAATGATTCTCTAAAAACAGAACTATTTACTTTTCACCAAGATACAAAATTTCTTAACAACTTATAAGCACTAGAATACACACACAGACATAAACACACAACACACAAATTTACACAATTATTTTTTCTCAGGAAACCCAACGAGGAAAAACCTGTCTCCTTGATGTGGTCTTTTATTAATCTTGAACAACTGAATCAAATACAAGGCAATCTGTTTCACTGAGAACAAACTTGTTCTCTGTTGAACTAGCCTGAAACACCCTGCAAATACTCTGACCCAACTCTTGAACCTTTGCACACTAGCAGCCATATTTCCTAGCGCAATAGGGCCTATTTTTGTGTTTTGTAAAGCAAGCTCTGATTTATGTGCACACCTACTACTCCTATTTCCTAGCGCAAGGCTCCTCCAAACACATGCAAACTTGCTCCTCAAGTCTGCGCACACCACAAGCAAAGAGATCTCACACTGACTTGTGAGCTTGCTTTTCACACAACCTCGTGCACAAAACAAATTCTACAACTTTGTGCCTTTCATCCTTCCTATATGGAGTTGGTCCATGCTATAATAGGCAAGCTACAAATTTAGAACTTGAGTTATGATTGACTAGTTAACTGAGTCGAATTGGTTCACTTCTCCAATCATCACTGGAGTTATAACTCGTCCCTCCTTTAATCAAAGACTGAAGTTCCCAACTCGTCCCTCCTTTAATCAAAGACTGAAGTTCCCAACTCGTCCCTCCTTTAATCAAAGACTGAAGTTCCCAACTCGTCCTTTTCTAAACTCTAACTGCCACTCAATCCTGTCGTCAAACTGAAGAAGGGTACACGTAATAGATCCTCCAACACTATGCATGAACTTGTGAATATTATTCCCGCAAACTAGAAATAAACTCACCATCTCCATGAACTTGCTCCATGGTCAAAGAAAAGACACCTCGTGGTCTATCTATCTAAGGCACGAGCTAGAAAAGACCTTCCACTTGTTATATTTTCAACATTCAATGCTAAAACTAGGGTCTCTCAACATTATTTTGGGGCGACAACATTTTTTCAAACAAAGTTGGTATTGTGTGGGATTCTTGTAATTTATAGAGTTTTCCTTGAGGCTTTTGTTGGTGGCATTATCATTGTGGAATTGGTAGTTCAAAATATCTTCTTTAGGGCCTTTGGGGGGGCCCACTTCTCATATTTAATCTAGAGGATTGCTTGACAGCAAAATTTTCTAACTTATTCAAGTGATTTATGAGATTATTGACTAGTGGCATTTGACCTAAAGACTATAGAGCTAGAGTTTATAGATCAACTTGTATTGTAGGGTTTTGAACACTTCTTGGCCACTTCATCAAGTTTTCTTAATGTATTTACAAAGACTTATTTTCGTGGGACCAAAAGGACTATATCTTTGACACACATATGGCAATGTACTTTGCAAATTGAGTTGTACTAGATTCAAAGGACAATATTCTTGGTATTGACTCCACCTCACATGGAAACATCCTTTGTATTCCAAGGGTTGGTATATTCCTATTAGATGTTGTGGTTGGTGATGTGAGGCCTACTCCTCAACTTCCACCAATGGTTCATAGGACAATCCTATGGCTACTTGTTTACAAAGGGAGACCACCCTCAGCTCCTTTAATGCAATTTTCACTGACAACTCCCCAAAATATGTCTCACTATATTTTGTTTATGACTCTGGATGATTCTTAGCTTCCTTCAATGGATCAACTTGATTGTGTGAATCTTTGTCTTCCACACCATGTTATTTGTCCTTATGGGACACACTATATGCAAGATCATTAAATGTTTCACATATATCTTATCTTTCCCCATTGTGATCTCGGTCTCTCTTATATGTATTTTAACTGAGGATTTCAGTCTCATCAATATATTGTACTCCCTGGTGCCCCTTAAGTTAACCAATATGCTCTAATGGCTCTTTCTTTCAAAGTTCTGCCAAAATGAAATCGTGTTGGTATTGGTGTCATGTTGTTTTTGGAGGTCTTTTTTTCTAATGGCCTATATTCAACATTAAGGGGGAAAGGTGCAATCTAATGCTTTCTCTTATTGGCCTTCTCTTGATATTCAAGGAGGATGTGCACAAGGCCGACCCTATGTTGAGATGGGTATTCATTAAACCTCTCACTTCTTTTTTACTATGGTCAACCATGTTTTTAGATTGGTTATATACACACCAACTCTCACTTGTATCTCAACTGCCTTAGATCATAGTTGTACTTGAGTTGACCATTCATAAACATGCTCTCTCCTATATCTTGGCTATGGACACTCTTTATGAGGAGTTGGGCATTTATAAACACGCTCCCATATTGTAAATGATCTTCCTTATAAGCCATAATCACTCTAGTGGATCTATATTTTGTATTTACACACCCACACCCTATTTTGTTTGAACCCTCTCAACTGTGTTCAAGCTCTCAAATTATATTAAGAATTCTTTCTTAGTGGTGCTCTCTTAGGTGTATCTTTGTCAGGCATTCACATTCCCACACCCCTATTATATTTGAGTTTTCTCAATTGTGTTTGAGTTATTTCAAACATATGGAGTTCGGTATTCCTACTCCCATTTAGGTATAACTAAACTTATTAGAGTTAGGTACTCCCATTTCTTCTCTCTTACAAGATGTTTCTTTCAACACTTCTTCAAATGGGCAAATCAATGACACGATGCTTCCAATACTTGGCAATATGGTTAGGACATGCTTCCATTACTTGTGCAATATGGTTGGGATGTGTCTTTCAACTATAGTCACCCAATTTGTGTTTGCATTCAACTTCAACACTGACAAAGTTTGGAAAAAAATCGCCAACTACAAAAAATTATAATTCGTCATTAAATTAATATATATATATAGAAAGAGATATTTAATATACCATCTAACATGTATTAAATAATAAATATATTAACTTTAACTTTTGCATAACATATTGAAGATTGTCCCTAATTAAAGATTTAAAGATATGTTTACAATAATTTATGGGATATAAGTTTACCCTAACGAGATATAACTTTAATGTAAACATTTGGGAAGCTTCCCAATTCGTAGTAATATGCAAAGTACTATAGGCATAGATTATGCAGAGGCAGGGCAATCAATAATCTTGAGTTTTAGACTCCCAGGAAACAAGTGGTGTTGTGTCAATGGTCAAATAGAGATGGTATCATTTATATCCTAGGACAAAGCAATACTAATGCTAAGGTGACTCAAACATAAGCGGAACAACAACAAATTCTACTAAAACCATAATCACTCATCCATAAACACTTGCTACTTCCTTTATTGATTGTTGAAAACCACCGTGTTGAATTTATACAAAAATTCAATGAATCCAATGTGGTACTTTAAATACCACCCAAATTTGTACTCCATCCTTCAAGTCCAACAAACACAATGACTTAGCTTCCCTCACTCTTCCACTAGATAAGCAAGTCAATGATAGTTTTCTCCAACAAAATAACAATTCAATGGCAGCGTTCTTTCACCAAACATGCAATTCAATGATTGCATGATGTTTCTTTATTGGATGGGCAATTTAGTGTCACAATCTCCCAAGTGATGAGTAGTTTGGTGTAAACATTATTCCAATAAATTGGGTTCTGAGTTGAGTCATCACAAACTAACTCTCTCTTCTTGCAACTATGACTGACACTACATTGAGTTGGGTATGCCTACTTAGTTTTCAATCTTTTGTCTCTTGTGTTGTGCTTCTTTATAGCACCCCAATATCAAATAGACAAATAAGGATCATACCCCATAGATGATGAGCAATTTGGTGGTGACATTTTTTTCGAGAGTTTAACAATTCTATGATGATGGTGATGGGGTATTCATAAACCCTTCCATGTTTCTAATGTATTAGGTCATCACAAATCCTCTCTATCTTATTATGTTTATGGCTGTCTCTCTATTGAGTTGGGTATGCTTGCCCCTTGTTTTGTACTTTATCATATTTTTCCATTAACGCATGCACAATTGGGGGAGATGTTGAAATGATGGCAATCTTCACTTGTGGTTATTTGACATTATAGCTAAGCACCCTCATTATTGCATAATTGGGTTATGGTTGAATAACCAACTTTGTCAACATTATTTTATGTCATTCTAGATGGCTAAGGTTAACCTAGGCATTTGTGTGGGCCAATAACCCCCTATGGAAAAAGGAACCCCACCTAATAAGTTCTATATACACATAACCCCACCTAATAAGTTCTATATACACATACCTTACCATTCTTTTGTATTATCATCATGGATTTATTAATTATTGAATTTTTTGTCTAAGGGGACCATATCTCTTGATCTCTTGTTCATGGGTTCACTTCTATTTATGTAGTATCTATGCTCAATGTTTATATTAAATTAACGTTTGCTGAAGTTCTCCCCATCAATCCACAATCTCTTTATCATCCTAGCTTTTTCTGTGTGAAAGTCATGCGATCAACTGGTAATTACAAATTGGTAAGTACCACTTGCCAACAACAGGAGAAAACCTAATTGGCCTCTATAATAAAGAGTAAAAATAAAGACAATAAGTGAAAGATGTTGTCAATTTTATAAGTTATGGATGATAATAATTATACCTATTCCTCACCCATGGAATCCAAACACAGTTTATTTCTTTAATTCTAGCTGCCATAGATTAAAATGTAACTCATTACTTGTTGGGAAAAGACATTCTCAAATCTTAATGTGATTTGGGAGATCTGCACCAGCCGTTTACCATATTTCTATCAACAACTCCCACCTGCCATTTGCTATCTTTCTATCAACATAGTCTATCCACTTCCAATTTCACTCGCAGCGGTCCCCAAGCACTAAGACACACTCCAAATACTGTCTTTCTATCAACATAGTCTATCCACTTACAATTTCACTCATAAGCAGTCCCATGCACTAAGGCATACTCCAAATCACCCCAACAAAAGTGAGACGAAAGGGGAATAAAATGGTACAAACCCACTAGTTTGCATTCGCATGCCCTTCTATGTCTTCAACGTGAATTGGCATACTGTCGCGTCCCTTTATCAACTATGAAATCCCACGCCTCATCTGCATCTAGCCATACTGAACCACCCAAGTTCGGTTTGTCAACTTTGAAATCCTATGTTATGTCTATATCTAGCCACACTGGACCACCCAAGTTCAGAAATTATTCCACCACTTAACATCCGACCAGTCATCAAAACCCGCATATTATGAGGAAACCAAACTTGATTAAATACTTAGGCAAACTCAACTTCCTTAATATTCAGAAAACATGTATTGATTATACTTTCTGTACAACTACAAAAAGATGAATAGCTCGAATTGAAACAGAAATATGATCCTATTGCGTCAGGCATGGCTCTACCACAAACTGCCCCTATAATGGTCTCCAGAAATTGATGCTAGTTATCATTCGATCTCTAGGATTGCCAAGACTTCCTAATAAATTTTGGAAAAGGACAATTTGAAAATAACAACCTTTTGCAACATATGAAAACCAGAAATACCAAATAAAAAAGCCTTCTGAATAAGAAATTTATCGGTATATGCTTTGCACGAAGAGGGTTGGAACTCGAACAAACCTAGGTTTTAGGGCTAAAAGGCAATAATGAGTATGTTGTTTTGACCAATAAATCAATATAATAACATCATGAAGAGATGATTGAAGGTAAACCTAGGTGGACTTTCATTAACAGCTGTGGATAAATGATTCCAAAATGAAAATATGATATCTTTTTATTCATGAAATAGTTAACAGAGACGGAAATAATTACATTTTGGTTGCTTTGATTGCCTTCTGGGTGCCGCTGAATCCCCTCCTCCGTTTCCTCCAGATGTGGTCGCTCCATTTGAATTCATCGATCTCCACCAATTCTTCACCAAATTTCTCCGAATTTCGCTGATTTTTTGGATGGGTTATATCTCAGACCTTTTTTTCGATGGGTTGTGTCTCGGATTGATCGGATCACAGGTTAATAGAAGAAGAAGAACACAGTAGCTGTACAAAACCCAGATCTATATAAGTACCACTGAATGTTCCAAAGGAGGAATTTCAACCAGATACAACGATGGTAGGTGGTCAAATGTGAATAACGAACGCGTAATGGCTTTGTGAAATGACATGAAATTAAATTGAAATTAAATGAATGGTACCTTCGAATCAAACGCCTTTTTTGACTTTAGAATTCCCTTCCGACGGCCACACCTTTGGACGCAGAAACTGGATCAGCGGAAATCTGTGTCATAGGGGTTTTGTATTTTGAAACAGATCAGGACATTTAAAAACCCAAGTGGAAAAGACGTTAATGCTTTCATTATAAACTATAATAGATTTTATATATATTTATTATAAAAAAGTTATAAATTCAAAGCAAAAAGAAGTTTCGAAGTAATTTTTATGTCGATAAAGTGTTTATGTTAAGAGTCGTGTTTTATGTTAAGCGTTGTGATATAATAACCATTTATCCTTTCAAATTATTATTTATTTTTTTTTTTTTTATTCTTTATTTGAATTTATTGATGCGGATATAAAATATTTTAAGTGTTTTGAGAGGTATTTTTTTATAAGTGGAAGGAAATAAAATGATATTTTAATGTTTATAAAGTGAAAAATAGTTTATGAGATTATCAGTTTTTTATTTTTCGCTTTTGCAATTTAATTTTTTTATTTGAAATTGATTATGAGTTAGTTTAATTTTCTAACAATTTCTTTGCTGAAAAAACTGTCAAGATATTGATGCTTACATGTTTCCATAACTTTCTCTGATGTCGTTTAATGTATCACATTCCAAAATGAAATGTTTTTCCGATGTCACTGCCCGAGATGTGCAAAATGAACGCACTCATTCTTCCCAAGCTTCTTTAGGCTTTTTACACCATCCCGTTTCACACTGAAGTTGATGAGAGTTGGTTCTTAATTGAGCAATAAAAACCTTTGCCTTCCATGGAATGCTAGGTCCAATGAACTCTTTTTCGTTGTAGATCACATGTAGGGTTGAATTCCTCAATGTAGTACTTCTTCTTTCTACCCAACTCTTTTCACCATACCCGTTTACGAAACTTCTTCATAACAAAATTCTTTAGCTCCTTGCTATTTGTGGGACAGGATTTGAGGTAGATATTCCATTTTTGCATCCATGTGTAGTTTTGTCTCATCCATGTTTTCTTTCTTTCACTCATGCCTTCATTGAAGATAACATCTACCTACTCCCATTTGCTCAATTATTTTTTCTTTTCTTGTTCCATGTCCTGTTAAACGTGTAATCGGCTTGTTAAACATTTTGACTCTGTCAAAATAACATAATAATAAAAATAAAATATGTAATGTGTTGTTAAATATGTAATCTCTTGTTAAACATTTTAACTCAATCAAAATAAAATAATAATTAAAATAATTAAATTTATCTTTATCTTTATAATTAATAATTAAACCAATCTAAATTCATTTTAACTCTGGATCATCAAGCGTCAAGAGGGATCAAATATCTTAATATGCAAACCTCTTCTAGAGTGAAAAGAGATTTGGTCCCTCTTGACTTTTAGTAGATCCGGAGTTAAGATGGATCTAGGATGGTTATAATATAATTTTGTGAGGGTGAGTTGAGTATAGATGAGTAATTATTATACAATTTTGTGGTGGTGAGTTCAGCATAAATGAGTTTTTAAAATCAATTTAGATTCATCTTAACTTTGGATTTATTGGCATGGAGAGGAGAAGGTATATAGTAGCATAAAGTATGCTTCTATGGATTTGATTTTGGTAGTTTGTGGTACAAAGTATGATGAGCAATGTTATAATTAGGGTTCTTACAACTAACACTTATAATCCAATATGGCAACAAATGATATCAAATTGCTATAGGTTAATTGAACATATGAATAGTTGGATCTAAAATTATTTGAACTCTTTCATCCACAAGAAGCTCTACTTAAAACAAGCACTCTCCTTGTCATTTTGCAATGGAGGTTACACAAGGGACGATCCATGTCTCAATGCATTGGGTTTTGGGAGAGGTTTAATCGATGGCTAACTAGGGTTTTATAATGATTGAAGGAATTTGTTATAAGGCTCTATTCATATGAGTGACCATAGTGCATTCTCTTAGTCGCCATACTTTTACACTCAACCAACACCCCCTCCAAAATATTATTGTGAGTGCACAATATATTATCACAATTTCCATTTTATATACCTCAAATGTGTCCACTTCCTATTGCCATTAGAGCTCAAGCACAAATAGATAAAAGATGGCATCTTGTAGGGTTTCCATGAACCCTAGATGGTGATTTGTATTTTGGGGCAATGGTTATATCCACAAAAGCAACTTTTATGGGCAAGTCCATTAGAACTTGACCATAGTTATGATACAACTATTACATTTTTGGTAAATTATTGATTTGAAGCAAATGATATAAACCTACTACCTTGGAGGTCTATGATTGGAGGTCTGAGGCACGTGATAGGCCACAATCAAAGCTCTAAAGGTAGTATTTGAGGTCTAAGGTTTGTGAATTGAACCAACTTTGGTAATGGCATTCTATAGACACAACCTTTTTTAGCCTTGGCCTTTTGTTGTAGACTATGGGATTCTTCAATGACTTTAGCTCTATGAAGGATGAGCTCGTCAACTACTTGAATCACCTATTGGAAGGACATCATATTTGTCCCATGCCAATGGGGTCATACCATGGACCCGATTGTCCTCCACATCAAAGAAAGCAGTTTTGAGATTGTCCATTAGAGGAGGAGCACTAGCTTTTCTAGGGATATTTTTCATGACCCCACAGACATTAGGTCGTCCAAAGTAGATCGAGTAGAGTTAAATCCCCCAATTTTCATCACATCTACTTCGTTAGGCCATCATCCCACTAAGGGATTGCAGTAGGGATTACTTAGGTGGGAGGATCCAATAGACTAGGGTGTTTATTCATTGAGTGCATATACAATCCAACCACCATAGTCAACTCACAAGTATTCATCACCTACTTAAAATGATGATGCCATAACTCCTCTTGATAAGATTTGAAGTACTTTACCTTCTTTTCATTTGGGTTCAATTGAATGAGTGGGAGGTATTGATGAATGAAGGTTCATTGGAAGTGTATTGTCTAGAGAAATGATGAGCATATCCCCACTTGTAAATATTTATCCCCTAACCAATAAAGGATGGGATTAAGAGGTTTGGGAATCTCTAAAAAACACCATAAAATGTGTCAAAAGAAAAATAGAATTCATAAACTTAGATTTGGGTGAAGGAGTAAAACTACATGAGATTGTCAATACGAGGAGATTCCCAAGCAAACAAATAAACTTTAAAACCCTAAGCTCCTAGATTTTGGAAATTTCATAAGTTTCCTTTGATATGCACTACATGACATGATACTAGTTAAAGGATGGTTGGTTTGGATTCTTCGCATAGGTAAAGATGCAAAAATTTTACAAGCTATATGGACATAGGGATCCCAAGCTTGTGGTAGACCCTGTTACAGTGGGAGATCAGCAAAACGAATCCTTGTGGTGAAAGGAAATGGCGAGCAACTTAAAGATAGAGATCAAGGAATTCAATATGCAAAGTTTGCACTATGGAAACTCAAATTGGAAGATCTTTTGGTGGACAAAGATTAGTGGATCATTATGGATCCAAGTATTGTGTTTAAGTCAAGAATAATAATAGATCTATCAATTGATGATTTTTCCCCAGTTGGGATTTTCTAGGATAAATTGTGTGTACTTGGTTTATGTGTGTGTTACTTTATAATTATTTTTCTTCTTGCATATTTTAATTATTAGAGACACTAAGTCTGGAGAGCAAATTGGGAACTTGTTAAGTGATGGATAAGGAGTTTTTATAAGTGGTATTGGTAGATTTACTACTTGGATACCCAGATTTGCAAAGAAATGTATAGATCAAAATATATAGGATGATTTACTGGCTAGATATTTTAATATACAAGGACGCACATGCCTAAGTGAGTGAAGCATATGGGTGTGATATGTTGTTTAGCTTACATTGATAATTAATGGTCACATGGTAATGAGAGACCTCATGGATCTGGTGAGTGCAAATGAGGTTTGAAAATCAAATGAAGGTGAGAAGAGCACAATGGAGGCAAAATATAAAGGCACTCAAAAGTATGGGTATATAATGAAAGAAAGGTCACGTAGCTAGATGGACAAAAGATTGTAGATGGAGTTAATGGTGTTAAGGCCTAGTGAAGGAGCTCGTGTGTTATGGGGAAATGCAATAGTGCATGAACACACTAAAGTGTATTGTTCAAGTTGTAAAGCCTAGAAATAAGCACGATGTATTCCCCAAGCTTGTTGTAAGACCTATTATTTAGGCATACATGTTGTAGTGTGGTAACACATGATGTCATCCCTCTCATGCATAGAGCGGATGGAGAGACAAGTTGTGGAATTAACTACTTGAATGGATATGAGGGTGGTAAGTGTACTCGTATGCTAGCTTGAGATTAGTTTGTTGTGAGACATATTATTCAGGCATACATATTGTAGTGTGGTGGTGCATATAATCATGCATGATCAAGTTATGGAATATACCACTTGAATAAGTAAAAGGGTGGTAGGTGTACTCATATGCTAGCTTGAAAGGGGATTGTGATATCTCAGGATGTGAGATGGTTGATGAATGCACAAGAAAAAATTATCCTAGAAAACTAGTCGATATAGTGGTTGGTTACCCATGTATTATGGTGGACAGTAACATTTTTATATGGACTTGAACACTATTAGGACCAAATTAATCTCTCTAAGTCAAGTTTAAGGGGGGGATAGTTAGTGTAGTTAGGGTAAACTTGACTCATACATAGAGTCAACTTACCATTGGTGGTTTATAGGCTCAAGGTTTCAATAAGCCATGGTTTTCCCTATGGTATTCTCATTTTATGTAGCTTATTTAAAGGCATGATGAATCCATTATAATATGCCTTTAGGCCACTTTGAGTGCGTCGTAAAAGGGAGGAGCATATTGTAAAAATGCCAAAGAGTTTGTTGATGTTATAATAAAATGCTTGGCCATTTCCCCATGGGCATAGCCCATATCGAGTGAACCACATAAACTTTGTCTCCTCTAAATGTGTCGTAATTTTCTTCGTTTATGTGCCTATGTATTTTAATCAATCTCTATTTTTTATAACAATCGGTAACAGAGTGTGGATGCTCTGGTGTCTGTGTATATGTAGAAGATTGAGATTTGATCATTGCTTGAATGTATGGATATTAAATATGGGAGTTTTTTGGTGAAATGTGATCTAAATCACAAATCATGATAGAACAAAGCTAAATGAAGGGTTGAAAAGGAGAATTTATGAATTGCAGTGTTTGGTTAAGTTGCAAAAGGGGCCAAGAGAAATGCATGCACTCCACGCTTTGAGATGACATGAGATCACTATTTTAGTAGGTAGATGAAGAAGCAAAGACCGAAGCCAACATAGATGAAAACTAAATCAATATGTTGGTTGCAATAAAGCAACGTGAAGAGAGCACTTGGTGTGAGTATGCGCAAAGGTAAGAGGATGGTGGCTTAAGTGTTGGGACAATAGCAACAAAAACAACAAAAATAGTTTACTTTGGAGATGGAAACATTTTATTTAAACTACGTGTAGATGGACATATGACTGTAAGACTTGGTTAGGCATGTGTATCTCTGCTAATAAAGCCTAGATGTAAACCTAGGTGATAAGGGAGGAGAGCATGCAGGTTTCCCATATTGGATCCAGAGAATTTATATAGTCAATTTCAAAGGGTGGGTTGTTAGGTAAACTTGAATTAGTGAAAGAGTCAAGGTTGTCAAGTCAACAATGGTGGTTTTGAGCACCTAATATGGATGACCCATGATATCAAGTTTGTGGCATTATATGTAGTTAAAGCCTTTTTCCTGAAAAATGACAAATTTAACTTGATGTAAAGTCTAACCATATATATTTTTCTCCTATGTGGGTCAGGCTCCCAAGTTTATCCCTAAATTTATGGTCAGATAATGTCTTTAGATAAATAGGGAATTGCTCTGCGCCTTTTTATGAAGTTGACCATTCTTAGAAGAATTCAAGATATATGGGAATGGCTTGCATCTTGGTCGATCTAGAATTATCAAAATGTTTGGTAGAATCTATCATGGTTCGAAAGCGCCTAACCATATATAGTCAAGCTTTGGGTTATGAACAAATCCCTTTTAAATGTGGTCATTTCCAATAGTACGAGCACCTAACGAATGATTATTCTCTTCCTCCCATACGAAAAGTATGGGTTCACAAGGATCATAAGGAATTTAAGGTTATGGGCTAATCACACTTGAAGTAGGCATAAATGAGGAAGTCCCATTAAATCATGGGACATTTGGCTCCACATGTAGCAGCAAACTAGTCTAGACAACTCAAATATCTCTAAGAACAACCCAAATGGAGTTTAAATTTCTCAAATGAGACAACTTCTACTTCTTCCTCTATCCCTTTATAGAGTTATAAGAATGTTTTTGTTTTATTCATGGGAGTCCCTGTGAGGAACTTTATATGTAGTCTTATAGGAATAAATTCCACCCACCCCCTCCCCTTATCCCTCTTGAAGGACTAGACTTTGTATCTAAAAAAATTCTCTCTGAATATCTCTGCCACCTCCATAGATCACCTTTCAGACCCATGTGCTCATACAAGTAACCATTCCATTAAAGAATCTAGTATAACCTTCAATCTAGGGCTAGAGGAGCTTCCCACTTT
Source organism: Pinus taeda (assembly GCA_000404065.3). Lineage (NCBI taxonomy): Eukaryota > Viridiplantae > Streptophyta > Pinopsida > Pinales > Pinaceae > Pinus > Pinus taeda. The sequence goes on along the minus strand of APFE030904005.1, from coordinate 223,129 downwards.
GCTAGTGGAGTTGTAGGGGGTATAGAGCCACTAGAAAAAACATAATTAAAACCTACTCAAAGAGGGAGAATATCCTACCTTTATTTAGCACAAAATAAAGCAACCTTGAATATTTGAAGTGCAAATCAGTGGTCTCTTGTTGAGGATCTAAGTGTAAACACCCTAGGGGAGCTTATTGAATGATAACACTCTCTCTAAAATGCTAGGGACTAGCCAATTCCCTCAAAAAATTGGCCATGAAAATGTTGGGCATGTGTTAGATTATTTGCATCAATAGCTCCATGTGCAATTCATATGCAATGGGTACAACAAGGGATGGGGGGTGTCATAGTGGGGAGAGCCTCCAAAAATAAAAAATAAAAAATGGGCAATTTTTTGCATCCATTTTTGTCAAATTTCAACACATAGTTTTCACTTTCAGTATTTTTGTGGCACATGGTGCTTCATCCCATGGTTTTCTAATTCCAATTAAGGAGCTAAGGTTGTAGCCTAATCTGGGTTAGTGGGTAGGGGTTTTGAATGACACAAGATCCTATATATTGTATTGTAAACAATGAAATTCAATTGATGAAAAAAATTATAGCAACTCTAAACAATTTGTGGCAATACCCCCCTATTTGCAACTCCCCCTCTTTGACATTAATGACAAAGTGATGCTCCCTCTAAACTTCTGCTTCTCCCAATTACTACCCAAAGCAAAGTCTTAGTTAATTAGTTGACTAGACAAGAAGACATCATTATCCAGCCAATCAAGCAACTAGACGGTAGCACATCATTATTTGTCAACACAACAATCACATCTCTCAACAACATAAGGCATTTGGTTGCACAAATCCTAATCGACCCATTGATCAAGCTCTCAATAACTTAGTGGAACTTTGATAACACTCCCCCCCCCTGAATGTAATGGGGTTTTCAGCGATATTTTTAATACCTCCCCTCAAAACTAAGGGAATAATCAAAGTATAGTTGACGAACCACCTAATTAAAACTCGGTCGACTAGTGTCTTTAGTCAATCCTTAGTTGACCACTATCAATTCTTTAATTGTAAGGAAAATTAGTGGTGTACGACTATACACTTGAGAAGACACATATGTATGAAGTCCTCAAGCAGATGTTTGAAGCATGTTGCAACCATCCATCCACAATTGATTCAGATAGTAGACATTGATCCATGATCGATCCTTTCATGACACCTCTACAAATATTTGAAAGCACAATTGACAGTATTCCAAGAAATTTGTTTCTTAGTCAAATATATTTGATTCTTATGACGAGGAGAGTTGTAAGGCATAGCATTTTGGTATATTAGAGTTGGGAAAAGGTTTAATTTATGAACATGATTTGAATAGCTTAGCATATCGAAAATGCCATCAACAACATTCATAATTGTTGGAACAACCAATCCATCAATTTGTTCATCATGATTAGTAGGGAGCTGCACTTTAATCTGAATCCCACTTGCAACAACTATTGCTTCCCCTTATTTAATAAGGCTAGGTGTATCCAATGAGGTAACAACAACACTAAATCCAATTCCTATTCTAGATGTTTATATCTCAAGAGAAATAGGGGTAACAATGCCCTATCCATTCTTCCTAAGTACATCACTAGTATATCCCATTCTGCTAAGAAGCTAGTATATAATACTTGTCAAGTGTTTTTCAAAATTGGGAGAAACATTATTAGTGACTAGTAATGCCTGAGATGAACTAAAAGGAGAGACGTTATCTATCTCACAAGCAGTTGTACTATAAATATGTAATCTTGGCATATCATTAACAACCTTTTTCTCATCATGTAATAGTCAATAAATGGTGTCACCCTTCTTGGAAAGTTGCAATAGTGAGGCATCAAGATCTTCCTTGAAAGCATGATTTGCATCAAACATGTGGTTGTTATCTACTTGAAGTGGAGCAACTCTTTCACGAAGCTCATCAATGGTGGCCTGCAAATGATCAAATTCATTATTCAACTACAAATTGGTCACTTATAGATGGTGAATGGTGGTCTTCAAGTCGTAAAGTTAAACATTATTTTCAAACTTCAAGCATCTATTCAACTTAGCAGTGGTTTTCTCTAGTTCCTTTCTTATGGAAACAATTTTAGCTTCCAGCTTCTCGTTGTTTTCTTCCTTTCCTTCAGCTATATTCTCACCACTTCTTCCATTGTTTCTGCCTCTTATAGTTGAATATTTAGGCTAATAATAATCCTCTATGTTTCTTCAAGGATTTAGGACATCTTTTCTTTTGCATCACCATCCTCTTCTTCATATTCTGGCAAATTCTCCTTCTATTTCAATTTTTTTTCTTAAGCTACTTCATTCCATTGAAGGCACAAGTGAGTTCTTCTTCAAGATCCACTTCCCCATCCATTTTCATATTTTTCTCTCCTTCTAAGTCCATGTTTGTTTCCCTTTGTATTTATTTTCCAATACATAAATATTTGTTTTTAATGCCATAAAGAGAGTTTATTCTCTATCATTATTCAAACTATTGTCTTTTCTCTCTTTAGACAAGTTACTAACCCCTTTTAAGTAGAGACTCCTATAATTCTTCTTCTTTTTATGCTTCTCCTGTTTGTGGTTCTTTTTGTGTTGATGATGTTTGCTTCCTTTCTCAATGCTATGGTCTTCCTTATCATCATACTTTCATCCTTTGCATAAAGACATATAGCTACAGAATGTCTTACCTTCCCACAGTTAAAGCATCTAAAGGGAAACATACATTTTTATTCGCTAGATCCTTTTTTGAGTTTTCTGACAAAATGTGCTTCCTCTATGTTTGATTCACTGTTGGAGCTATCGTTTAGTTCTTGTTCTTTATTCTTCATCTTCTTTGAAGCTTTGAAGCTTTATTCTCACTTCGGTGACTTCTCTTTCTTGGTCCTCATTCTATATGCAATTCAACCATCGTCAACTTATCAAGATCCTTCATTTCTTTAATAGCTATAACTTTGGCATCAAATCTCAAGGGGAGTGACCTTAACACCTTTTGTATAATCATAAATACTTCAACCATTTCATAAAGTCCTCTAATGGTGATAACAATTTTGTCTGCGCGAAGAATATAAGCTACAACGTTTTATTCATCTTTCATTTTCAAACTCATGAACTGCCTTTTATGAGTTTGGAGCTTTGCCTTCTTAACCTTGTCATCACCTTCATAAATATTTTGAAATTTGTCCTACATTTATTTTGCCAATTCATAATGCACCACTTTGATAAATTATGATTATGATAAACCACACAAGATAGCATTCATGGATGTTATGTTATGTTCACCAACCTTCTTTCTAGCTTGACTCATTGGTGGAGTTGTTGGAGCTTCATAACTAGTCACAATAGATTGCCAAATGTTGAAGCAGAGAGCCATTAGATAAGTCAACATTCTTATACTTTATAATGTATAGTTTGTTTTATTAAACAATGTAGCTTTGTTTGCGGAGAAACCTTCCTGACTAGCCATCTGTGTTCGTAAGATCTACCTCCCAACAATTAGACTATTTCCGAAGGAACCCACTCTGATATCAATTATTGAGCGCACATTTATAGTAAGAAGGGAGGGGGTGGGTTGAATCGGTATAAGACATTTTTAATTATTTAAACACTTATGTGTCATTAGAATCAATCACATATGATATCTATCAGTTGCAAATATGGAACATAATCTTTGCATGGGAACCCTTTTGGAGAAAACTACAAAAAATATTTTAATAACTATTTGTAGGCACCAACCTATTGTTATAAATATCATTAGATGCCAACCTACTAGAGACATCAATCTCCACTAGTACAAACCTTGGTAGGCACTAAACTACTCTTCTAGATCATTGTAAACACCAATCTACTAGAGACACCAATCTCCAATACTAAGCATCAACTTAGAAAAAGAGACCAATCTCTTTGTTTATGTGAGACCAATCTACATATAGCTTCTTCAAGAATGATTTGCTCACTGAAACACCAAATATGCTTACAACTTCTTTAGATCTACTCAACACTTCACCAAATTTGATGTGCCATGTGAAAGTTATGGAAATTTTCCCAAAACTTGTTGATTTTTGGCCTCTTCCCAAGAGAAAACTTGTATTGCATGTCATGTATCCAATTCTTTATATTTGATTCTAATTTTTTTACTTGAGTCACTTCAGTATGTCTCCCTAGATCTCTAGAAATTTCACAGTCTGAAGTGTCCCATAAAAATAATTATAGAAAAAATGCCATGATCACTCTTCTAAAATTGATTTTAGGAACATTTACAACCATAACTTCCATAGGGTATGTCTCCAAAATTATAGTGAACCAAAATAAGAAATTTTTCACAGACGTACCTTTAGTTGATTTCTCAAAAATCTCAAAATTTCATGGTCTAATTCTTCACAAAAAGCCAATTATAGCAAAACTTCCAAGATCACTCACTTAAAATTGGTTTCAAGACCATTCACAAACCCTAACTTCCATAAGGTATATCTTTGATGTTATAGTGAACCATAATATGAAATTTTACTAGATTTACCTTGTGATATCTTCTTGATCTGATCCACATTTCATGGTCTAAAACTTCCCAAAAAATAAATTATAGCGAAAACCCCAAGATGACTTGTTTGAAATAGATTTCAAGATCAACCACAAACCCTAACTTCCATAGTGTATATCTATGAAAGTATAGTGAAACAAAATCTAAGATGTTAGCGAGATGTTTTCTTTGATATCTCCTAAATATGCTCAAAATCTCACCATTTGAATCACCGAAAAAATGTTATAACAAAATGCCAAGATGAATTTTTCACTCCACAAGTTATGTTTTCAAACACACACACACTTTCATTTCAATACTTTCTTATTTTATACATTATTATAACTCTTCATGAAAGAACATGTTAATTTGAAAAAACATGTCATCAATTCATTAACTAGTTAATTAATTCCCCTTTACTTTTAGTTTTCCAAATGACATGGGAAAGTACACTGGGCTTCCTAAACCATGGGTTTGAAACCACCATTTCATTTTTTTGACTTCTTTACATAAATTCATTTTACACCTTTTTTCACATAACTTCACTTTATATTTTGATTTCATATTTTTCATGAGCACCCCACCTTTAATATACTTAGATAGTTACATCTAATCTCAATGACATAAACCCTTTGAAATCAATGACAACAATTTATTCAACAAATTATTGCCTACAGGCTAAAAGGTATCCTTTCAAATCATATTCCTCTAGAGCAATTTGGTTTTTGAAGGGAAGATAGATTCATGAAAATGTGGAAGTGGCACAAGAAGGACTTCATTCAATTGAGACCAAAAACCAAAAATCCATCTCTCTAAAGGTTATCTTCTTGAAGGATCTTTATGAGGTAAGCTAGTTATATCTAAAATTCATTCTCATACAATTGTGCTTTTGTTATGCATTTGTCTTATGAGTCCTAAGTTGTATAATATTGGCTTCCTTTACCATTCTTATTTATGGATCTACATCTCCTTTCTTGAAATATGAATGTGGAAATAGACGAGGATGTCCCTTGTCAATGCTACTCTTATTTCTTGTAACTAAGGGTCTCTAGAGATAACTAAAGGAAACATCCACAAAATGGCAATCCCAAAGGTATAAATCTAGGTTTGTCTTGTAGTATAACTCACCTTCTTTTTGTTGATGACATTCTCATTTTTTATGAGGTTCAAACAACATGATAGAAAAGCCTCATGAGATCATCGATCGTTTTTATGAAGCAATGGGGATGCAAATCAAATGGTGAAATCCTTGATGCTATTCTAGGGTCTCTCTGAGAGTGAAAAGCTCTACATCACCTAGATCTTTACCCATTAGATAGATGATTTTGGTATTGGAAATTAAATATCCAAGACTTTATCTAAAAACTAGTTAGTACAAGAATATAGACTAGATAAGGCTCCTAGCAAAAATAGAAAAAATAGGTAAATATTTGGTATAACCATTGCCTATCTTAGGGACACAAGTTGGTCCTAGTTAAGGTAGTTTTAAAAGCCATTGTAGTTTAATGGATGTATCTATATTGGATCCTAAAAGGAGTCTTGGACAAAATAAGACAATCATGTTCTCGCTTCAATTGAATTGGACAGCCAGGAAAGAAAAAAAATCTACTAGCCTCTTAGAAAAGGCTAGCTATCCCAAAATATTTAAGAGGTTGGGAACCAATGGACATCTTCTTATTGTCAAAGACCCTTGTTGCTAAGAATGTTTGGTGGCTCATATAAGGTACATGACTTTAGGAATAACCCATAAAGACCAATTATTTCTCTCAAGTACCAATAGTGGATTGGATCCACAAGCCCTAAAAAATGTTCCAAATGCACTAGTCATCTGGACAACTATTCTTTTTGCCTTTCACTTGGTTGGAAACTGGCCAGTTTAGAAAATTGGAAGGGGAGAACAAGTGCTCTTAGGTTTATATTATTGGATAGGATGCCAAGAATCCTATAAATTTCTAGAACATCTAATCCACAAGTTCCAAAGCAAAGACTACCATACATTGAGACAAATAACCCATTGGAATCTAAACACAAAGCAATAACATTAGGTTATCTTGGAGAGAAATCAATATTAGAGAGGAAGTTGTAGCTATATGGGAGAATTACACATAAAAATTTCAAATATATTTTGTGAATATAACATATTAAGAGGATCAACTCATGTGGTGTTTGAATCCAACTAGAAATTATGAGTTGAAAATTGGACATAAAGCTCTATTTTAGGGGATAGAGAAGATTTGTAGGTTTAGTGGTGGAAAAATCTTTGAAAGTTAAAATGCTCAACAAAAGAAAAATTATCATTGTGGCTCATCTTAAGCAACAAAACCCTTACTTAGGATATTTTCCAAAGGAGAAGCTTTGAAGGCTCAAGTAGATGTTGCTTGTGTAAGATATAGTTTAAGACAAACTCTCATTTGATATTGTTATATAGCTACTATAAAGAGGTATAGAAGGAAGTAGATAGAGTATTTGGGTTGAAAAAATCTTGGAAGGGTAATTCAAAAGTGAGACTCTGAAGACTTCGGTTTCAAATACTACAAACTATAAATTCTTTCTTGTTACCATTTCCTAGGGAGTTTATTTAGCAAGGAATTCTTTTTTGTCTGAAGATAGAGAGATGATCCCACTAAATTGTGCTTTATACAGCTTGAACATCCTCTCAACCTTCCCTTAACATTCAAACTTTCACTCTCTCACTCAGATCTCCCATGAAACAATAAATATGGACATGTCTTGGGCATTTTTTGATGGTGCCTCACATGGGAATCTTGTATGGGGAGAAGTTGGAGGTGTTCTATATATCTCAAAGGAACACAACATTTTATTTTGTATAGTAATTTGAAATGAAACCAATAATTTTTGTGAATTATTGGCTCTCAAGTCCACTATGCTGTGCATGGGAAAAAGCATTTCCAATCTACAAATTTATGGGGATTGTTTGCTAGTTATACAATGCATGAATGAAGTCTCCAATTTGCAAAACTTCACTATACTACCTCTTTTCCAGCAAGTTAAGTGCAACATTTTTTAGTTCACTCGCATCACTTCTGAACATGTCTATAAAAGCAGGAACACAAAGGTGGATTGGTTATCCAAAGCTAGAGTAGTATAGGAAATAGAAACTTAGAAAATCATGGAAACCCTCCAAAATCACTCAAAATATTTTCATGAATCCTAATTTTTAAATGATGTATTATAATAATTTTTTCATCCATGTATCTTGAAGTCGAACCAATTTTTTATGAACACTAATGAAGATGGACTAAATTCTAATATGCATTTTCCTTTTTGTAAAAGGCTAATTAAGGAAAAATCATATCTCTTTATTTTCTAAATTTTTGCATTGACTTCCTTTTTTGTATCTAGATGGAGACTAATGGACCAATCTTGTCTAAGTTGGCTAACCACGCTTTTTGGAATGCTCTTTAACATCTACTTTTGTAAAAAACAATTATATATAATAAAATTACTATACATTTTTCCTTGAAAAGACCAAAAAAAACTTTGGATCTATCAACCATTGAGAAGGATCAAATCCCTCAATATGCAAACCTTTTTAAAGTGAAAAATTTAAGGAAATGGTTGAAATTTGAAGGATTTTATTCCTCTCGACACTTGATATATTCGGAGTTGAGATGGTTCTAGGTTGGTTCCCTTCACAAGTACCCACATCAAACACTTTAAATGATCATCATTAAGTATATGTATATGTTTTAGATGGATTTGATATTTTAAAATTTATTATCATTCACAATCTAGAAGGTTACTTTAAAAGTTTTCGAAAATGCAACAAGAAAATCTAGTTTTGACTTTTCCACGACTTTTCCTTAGTCAAACTAGATTAAAATTTCAATAAAATAAAATAAAATACTTGGAGGTAGTTAACTGAGGTGATATGGCACTTATCGCTTATTTAACTTAGTTAATTCGAGTAGGAGACACTTGAGTTTAGTTTAGTATGATTGATTGCTAATTTCTAGCAATCTATTTCAGTCAATTTGAGTTATTGTGAGTTTAACTAGTCCTAATTGTTAGAGAACTAGTGGAGGGTCCAATAGTGGGTTGTGTACCTCAATGATCAACCAGTTAACTAATCAATCAACCTAGAATAATTTATGCATGCAGGAAATTCGAGTTACCCAATTGAGATTGGAGTTAAAGGGTAGTGTACTATCAGTTGTAGACAATTCCAAATTGTATAGGTGGTGCAAGCAGACAAAGAAGGGCCTATAGGGATTGTGTAATTCTAGATGGGTAATTTCCCTAAATAATAGGGGTTAATTCCTTATTGAACAGCACAAGGAAATAGGGACTTGGGCAGGCAGGAATTTGGTTAAGTATCTACCAAAGCTAGTCTGTGAAGCAATGAGATAGTTTATATTAGTGCATAGGTTGCTTAGGCTTGAGCAAGCATTATATTTCTTCTCTATTTTCTTATTAATGCAATACAAATAGGAAGGGGTTTTGAGCAGTTGTTTTCCCCTAGATAATTCTCCATGTTTGTGTATTGATTCATGTCACATGTTTATGATTTCTTTTCTCAATCGTGAATTCCTTTCCGTAGATGTGTAGAGTAGATTCAAGTTTTATGTTTTAGTAAATTACATGAGCAATTTGAATCTACATAGGAATTTCTACATTGTATCAGAGGTGGATTCATAATAAAGAAGAGAATTCGAAGTTGTCTTTGCAGTGTTGAGAAATCCAAAGCGGTGTCAGTTAAACGATTTATCTTATTATGACATTAACTTGTGATGTTTTCATTATTTGTATTAGATCTTTTAATTATCTTTTATTATCATAAAGATTAATGCCTAACAACAAATAGAAGAGAACACAAGATGTAGGCATGCTGCTAGGGAAACACCCCACTCTAGGGGAAAACCCAGTCAAAATTCTTCCTTCAGTAGATACAAGATGAGACGACCAAGGCCCTTACAACTTAGACTCGAGACTACCTCCATCAAGTCATCCTCCTTTCACTGTGTTTGCATGCCAAGATCTATGTCACACTATAATAGTATTGATCCTTTGTTTCTGTGGTGGCACCAAAACATTCTTTACCGAAACCATCTCACTGTTGTGGAACCTAATCCTTATCATTGAAGTTACACCGAGATAGATATTTCACCGAGACTATGTTTGTAGTATCACCAAAACTATGGTGGCACTGAACCTTAATCCACATTACCTAATTGTGATAGCATCGAGAGTAGGCCTATATCCCATCCGAGCTCCTCTAGTGACACCGAAATGTTTCTTCTAAAATTCTTGTATGAGCTTCACACTGTAATGGCATTGAGACTTCCTCTTTGAGATCCGAACTTTTGTGATTGACATCGAAACATTTGTCTATGAAATTCATCAAAATTACCTGACTGTGATCACTAAAATCATCTCTAAAAATGTGAGCTCCTATTGTGTATGGAATGCGAGGTTCTAGGCTTGTATATATAGTTGTTCCTTCTTGAAAATAGGTTGACATGACTTCATGAACAATTGTGTCTTTATTTAAGATCACGCTGACATGATGATGATCTATTTAAAGCCGACAGGAGGAGTCTTTAACCAATAAACAAATTTGACTTTGACCCATATAAATAATCCTAAAGCCTACAATGGAGGATTGAAATATAACAATTGACCCAAACATGAAACCCATGTTTAACAAGTTAATTAATAATAATAATAAAATTTGCTTTCTTTTGACAGATATATTACATTTTGACTTCAAGTACAATTATGAAGACCGAACCTAGTTACATTCTTAAACACTTCCTCTTAACTAGGGAGGTATTCACATTTACATATAATCAAGGAGGTACGTGGAAGATCTCAAAACACATCATCTACGAAGAAGTTTAGGCATCACAATGCCATGGACTAGATTCCTAACCAAGGCAATCTATCCATTGGTCTCTCAATAATTTAGGCAATGCAATGCCACATACTAGATTCCTAATTAGGGCAATCTATCTAGGTGGGACTAAGATGGTCTCAAGCTTTCAACATTTCTAGGTACCATCAACCTTACTTACTAACCATCAACCTAGGGACATATGCGTGTATCCATGGTCATATCTCTACAGCCCACGCCAACATCCCTACTTTGGGACCTAGACATCAACACAAAGTGTTGGCCATACGTCCTCCCAGGCAATGCTTCACTCACAAAGCCTTAACACTCCTTGATCCAGCAGATCAAGGACAACAAATCTCTCCTGATCAAACTGATCGGTAACCAACATGCTATCAAAACCTTTGAGAGATTTACATGTACAAACACAACCTCAATCAATAATATACTTTCACATATTCATAAATAAACACAAACCTTCAAGGTTTTCCTGATGTTGCTTCTCAACATGGTAGGCCTATCAACCAAATCTTTCCTTCTCAACTTCACATATGGCAACATATCCTTCAAAATTCATTCCGTGATAAAAAATATGCTCTCCCTCTCAACCAGGGAGATTTGCTCTATCCAGGCTCCCTCTTAACCCACATATATCAACTTCTTCTTTTCGACAACGAAGAATATTTCATGGCTTCCATTCATCTTATCAGAGTTATCATTACCATCACCATTCATATCATGCTTATCACATCAACTTTTATTTCGATCATCTTCACCACCTTGAAGATTGTGTACCTGCATAACTTAGATAGCAAGTACAACCAAAACTATAGAACCATGAAGTTAGCCATATCGAAATCTTATAATAACATAAGCATTTTACAAACAAAATCAACAAGAGGCTATACTTCAATGCTTCAAATTCTTGCCCAGGTGTTGTTACAAACCCTAAATCACATTCATAGCTCATCAAGATATCAAACTCATTATATATAGGGTTTCAATATTCTTTTAATGACATGACATGATCTTTCACATAACAAACCCTAGAAACAAATTAAAATAATACATCTAACAATTTTCAAATCTCATATGTTAGACTCCCTACTAGGATTTCATGTAACCCCTAGATTTTATACATGAGCTCCAATAATCAAAATCAATCACAACTTAATCAACATCATGACTAGCATCTACTAGGGTTTGATGTAAATCCTAGATTTATTATCTACATAATCTCAACACCCACTAGATAGATTCCAGATTGTCATACATACTAGAGAATTTAACTACTACTAGGGTTTAGCTACAAAACCATAGATTTACTAAACAACATTACCCTAGAACATAAAACTTTGACTAGGGTTTGTTTCCAAACCCTATGACTCATGACTATCAATAATTAGATCAACACTCATCTCTGGACATTCATTATCATGCATAAGCACATTATATGTCAAACAACATTAATATAGTAGACATATACTGACCTAGACCAAGTTAGGGTTTCTACCAAATGGACACATGTATACTTAGGGCTTCATTCCTATGACCTTACTTTAAATACATAACAAAGGTTTTGCTTATAGGGCCAACCAAATCTCAAAGATCTAGGGCTTTGTAGCTTAGCAAAGAAAACCTACTATATCAAAATTTCAAAGGTTCGGGATTTCATACAACATCATTCAACCCTAAGAAGTTAGGGTTTTCATGATCATATCAGAACCCCAAACATGACACCATTAACAAAACTTCAAATAGCATTTCACAATAACCCTAGGCATTTTTAGGGTTTCAAACATTAACATTAACATACCCTTAAGTTAGGTTTCCATAGAATCTATCTAAGGTTCTATCAATTAAGAAGATGAGGAGGGTAGATATATCAAGTGATGAATCACCCAAAACAAGAATCATTATGATTCAAGATAGCTAGACATAAAAATGTTAGTAATGTAATGCAAACTTCAAAAATAAGATGATCATACTTTTAAGAAAATCATTTAAGGTGTATAGTTTGAGACATACCTAGAGATGTTCCTTGGCCATGGTAATGATTCCTTGAAGTGTTCTTTTTGTATTAAACCATCATCTTTTATACATGTAGTACATACTTAAAAGCACAACATGTGATACCAAGAACATGATTTAATTTATCAAGTTAGATCCTCTACATAATCATGGAGGATGGAATCCTATGATAAGATATTCATTCTTTCAATCATTAGTAGGATTGTTTATTTGACATCCTAGATTACATGTAAGCCCTAGAAGATAAGGATGTAAGTTATCTAGGGATTACAATCTTTATCCCAGTCTATCTATAAACAAGGATCATATGAACCATTTAAGATTAGATACTTTGAGAATTTTAAAAGCTTATGAACATACATACCTTGAGTTTGCACACCTTTGATTTTATTAGACTTGTGACAAGTGTACTTTGTTACGTGACAATACTTACTTGATTTTCTTGAGATGGTACCTTATGCTCTTCATAGGACAGACTTTGGGCTCTCTTCAAACAAAATACTTCTTGTAGTCGTAGATACCTTAGATCATTGATAGATTTCCATAGGCAGCTATTATGAGATCCTTTTCTTCAACGAGTTGTAGACAGAATGTACTACTTCACTGTATTTATCACTACTTCAACTATAAACATATCAATGAGCCCGAATTCTTCTTCATGACTATGATTGTGACTTCACCCTATCTCTGAAGATGTTTTGAATAGGTTCGAATCTTGAGGTATACTGGAATCCTCTTTCTTCTTGACTGAGATTTTTACTGAACTCCTTCATTCTGATACTACTTCACTGTGATATTACCAAATCTCCTTATTGTGATATATCACTGAGAGTCTCCACTATAGTGCGAGTTATGTGTCCACTATAAAGCGAGTTCATCTCTATAATTAACCGAGACTTGTCCATTGTAATATCACCGAATATGATCAAACCTATATCACTGTGTTCTCAATGAGTACTGAACTTCTTCCTTGCACAACCACCAAACTTCCTTACTGAGGTTTACCGAAATTCACCACTATGGTACTGGACCTATACTTATTTTCTATGAATTCGGTACAAACTTGTCACCTTGAGGGATCTTCATTTAACTGTCATGATATTTAAGACAAATTCAAACAAAACTTCTTACTCAGAATGTTTGCCTTTGACCTTGGCCATAGCTCTGATATCATGTTGAGAAATCCAAAGAGGTGGCAGTTAAACAATTTCTCTTATTATGAAATTAACTTGTGATGTTTTCATTATTTGTAGTAGATATTTTAATTATCTTTTCTTATCATCAAGATTAATGCCAAGCAACAAATAGAAGAGAACACAAGATGTAGGCACATTGCCGGGGAAAAACCCCACTTTAGGGGAAACCCTAGTCAAAATTCTTCCTTCAGTAGATTCAAGATGAGACGACCAAGACCCTTACAACTTAGACTCAAGACTACCTCCATCAAGTCATCCTCCTTTCACTGTGTTTGCATGCCAAGATCTATGTCACGTTGTAATAGTACTGAGACTTCGTTTCTATGGTGGCACCAAGACCTTCTTTATCGAAACCATATTACTATTGTGGCACCTAACCCTTATCACTGAAGTTACACCGAGATAGAGATTGCACCGAGACTTTTTTGTAGTAGCACCAAAATTGTGGTGGCACTGAACCTTAATCCACATTACCTAACTGTGACAGCACTGGGAGTATGCATGTATCCCGCCCAAGCTCTTCTTGTACGAGATTCACATTGTAATGGCACCGAGACTTCCTCTCTGAGATTCGAACTTCTGTGATTGACACCGAAACATTTGT
>APFE030904005.1:197485-207758 GCA_000404065.3 Pinus taeda | reverse complement strand
TGGGACACTATGCCACGAAGTGTCCACACAAGAAGGCATGCAAGAAGCCCTCAGGAGGAGTGGTAGGTGAAACTTGGCTTTAGAGTTCTAGCTTGATTTCACCCTCATAACTTATATGGTGAGTACAATGATGGGTAATGTTTGGTATCTGGATAGTGGAGCCTCATTCCATATGAAGGGAAACCGAGAATTCTTCAATGATTTGGAGGAGAAAGACCTCTAGATGCACATCGAGCTGGGAGATGATGGAGGGTATAACGCGACCGATATAGGTACAATTACTTTTTAAAGGGAGTCTGGTTCCCCTCTCAAATTAAAAGATTCCATGTATGTTTCGGGTCTGAAGAAGAATATCATTTCAGTTGTTATGTTGGAAGATTGTGGCTACGATGTGATATTTAGCAAAGGAAAGGCTTTCCTGGGACACATCGCCATGAGACAAGTGAAGCAGATCGGGGTTCATGTGAAGAACCTCTACAAATTAGATGTGGAAGATTATGCAACATTAATCACAAAAGCAGAGAAAGTGCAAAGTTGAGACATCAGTGAATTATGGCATAGAATACTTGGCCATTTACATCATGGTGCTTTGAAGGTCATGCAAAATATTTCTACAGGACTTCCCAAAGGAGCACTAGAGCAGTGGGATACATGCAAAGGTTGTATGTTGGGGAAGTACAAAAATCCACCTTCAATGATCAGGATAGTAAAGTGCAAGCAATCCTCGAAAGAGTTCACTCTCATGTGTGTAGACCTTTCTTGACAACCTCCACTGCCAAGGACATGTATTATGTAATATTTGTAGATTATTTCTCACGGAAGTGATGGATATTCTTCATGTAGAATAAAGACCGTGCATTCTCCAAGTTTTTTGAATTCAAAGAACTTGTTGAGAAAGAGATGGGCAAGAGAGTGAAGGCTCTCAGGAGCGATAATGGAAGTGAGTATGTGTCAAATGAGTTTAAGAAATTTTGTGCAAAGGAAGGCATTCGATGGGAGTTGACAAAACCCCACAACCCATAGCAAAATGGGGTTGCTAAGAGGAAGAAAAGAAGTATCGTGGGAGTAGCAAGGGCGATGTTGCATGACCAAGGCCTACCACTACACTTGTGGGCTGAAGCATGCAACACAATGGTCTATTTGAAGAACATGAGTCCTCATCGAATTCTTGGCATGAGTACACCAGAGGAAGATTTTTCGGGGAAGATACCAGATGTGTCACACTTCAGGATCTTTGGATCATCAGTTTACTATCATGTTTCCAAGGACTCAAGGAAAAAGCTAGAGCCAACAACTGAGTTGGACATATTTTTGGGGTACATTGAAACACCTCACAACTATCGTGTGTACTTTCCATCTCTCAGGATGAAAATTGTTCATAGAGGTGTGAAGTTTGATGAGGAGAAGACAATGAGGTGTTCTCTTGAGAGATAGCTTCAGTTGCATTCAGTTGAGAAGCTTTTAGCTCGAAAAGAAGAACCTCAGGAAGTTGTGGAGTAGCCACAACCAGAGGAACAAAAAGTGGAGACATCTAGAGATGGAGGGAAACGAACCAAGGAAGTTATGATATTATTGCTTGATGGTAAAGAGAATGTGGGAGCACCCACATCACAACACAGGAAAAGGAGGTCATCGAATCAGTACACAGGCTACATGTCTTAATGAGTGAGCTTGTAGAGGCTGAGCCATCCTCATTCAAGGAAGTTGTAGAGAAATCAATATGGGTTGATGCTATGGTAGAGGAATATGATTCCATTATCATAAACAATGTTTGAGAAGTAGTCCCAAGACTAGAGGACAAATCATTGGTGGGTTCGAGAAGGATCTACAAGGTGAAGAAAGCAGCAGATGGAAACATCGAGAAACATAAGGCTATATTTGTGGCCAAAGGGTTCTCTCAGGTGGAGGGAATTGACTATGAAGAGACTTTTTCTCCAGTTGCAAGGTACTCTTCTATCAGATAAACTCTAGCACTTGCAGCATATATGGGATGGAAGATACATCAGATGGATGTGAAGACAACATTCCTCAATGGAGTTATCGAGGAGGGGGTGTACATTGAACAACCAGGAGATTTTGAGACCTTCGACAGAGAGTCACATTTGTGCAGACTCAAGTGAGCATTGTATGGATTGAAACAAGCACCCCGTGCTTGGTACACTAGGATAAACAACTATCTTACCGGGTTGGAATTCACCAAAAGTGAAGTAGTTGCAAACCTTTACCATATTATTGTTGAAGGTAAATTATTGATTATAATATTATATGTTGATGATTTAAATTTAACCAGTGATGAGAAGTTGATCAAATCTTGCAAAGAGGATCTTGTAAGAGAATTCGATATGAAGGACATGGGGCTCATGCATTCTTTCCTCGGTTTGGAAGTATGGAAAGGATATGGGGAACTGTTTGTCTCTTAGGGGAAGTATGCCAACGATATACTAAACAAGTTCCACATGGAGAGCAACAAGCCCAAGACACTCCTCTAGCAACCAATTGGAGGAAAGAGGATGACACTTTAGGTGAGGAAGTGGAGGCTACCATTTACATGCAACTTATGGGTTCACTTATGTATTTGGTGAACACATGACCAAACATGTGTTATGAAGTTAACAAAATTAGTCAAGCGATGGTTAAGCCAACCAAACTGTATTGGAAGGCAGCAAAGCATGTGTTGAGATACCTCAAAGGCACCACTCAGTTTGGTCCTTGGTACATATGGAAAGAGGGAGTGAAGTTGCAAGACTTCTCAGATACAATTCGGGCAAGGAGTCCATTAGACAAGAAGAGCACATAAGGAGGAATTTTCAGTGTTGGGTCGACAACTGTTTCTTGGTACAACAGAAATCAGAGATCTGTTGCACTAAGCTCAGCCGAAGAAGACTACATGGTTGTAAGTCAAGCAACATGTGAGGCGATCTGGATTAGAAAAATTCTTGTTGGGTTATTTGGTTAGATGATGGATCCTACTATGATTTACTATGATAATTAGAGTTATATCAAACTATTTGAGAATCATGTGTTTCATGATCGATCTAAGCATATCAACATATAGTATCACCATCTACGAGATTGTGTGCAAAAGCGGATCATGTTGTTGGATTACATTCTACAAAGGAACACGATGAAAATATTTTGACAAAGGCTTTGTCAAAGGGAAAATTTGAGTTCCATAGAGGCAGGATAGGGGTACCAGATAATCCCTTTCTTGTTGAGAGGGAGCATTGAAAATGCAACAAGAAAATCTAGTTTTGACTTTCCCTTAGTCAAACTAGATTAAAATTCGAATTTCAACTTCAGTAAAATATTTGGAGGTAGTTAACTGAGGTGATATAGCACTTATCACTCAGTTAACTCAGTCAATTCGAGCAGGAGACACTTGAGTTCAATTTAATATGTGTGATTGCTAATTTCTAGCAATCTATCTAAGTTAATTTGAGTTATTGTGAGTTTAACTAGTACTAACTGTTAAAGAACTAGTGGAGGGTCCAACAGTGGGGTGTGTACCTCAATGATTGACCAGTTAACTCATCAATCAACCCAAAATAATTGATACATGCAGGAAACTCGAGTTACCCAGTTGAGATTGGAGTTCAAGGGAAGTGTACTATGAATTGTAGACCATTCCAAATTGTACAAGTGGTGCATGCAGTCAGAGAATGGCCTATAGGGATTGTGCAGTTCTGAATGGGTAATTTCCCTAAATAATAGGGGCTAATTCCTTATTGAACAATGTAAGGAAATAGGGACTTGGGCATGCAGGAATTCAATTAAGTATTGACCAGTGCTAGTCTGTGAAGCAGTGAGATAGTTTATACTAGTGTAGAGGTTGCTCAGGCTTGAGCAAGCATTGTATTTCTTCTGTATTTTCTTATTAATACAATATAGATAGGAAGGGGTTTTGAGCAGTTGCTTCCCCCTAGATAATTCTCCGTGTTTGTGTATTGATTCATGTCGCATGTTTATGATTTATTTTCTCAATCGTGAATTGCTTTCCGCAGATGAGTAGAGTAGATTAGATTAAAATTTTATGTTTTAGTAAATTACATGAGCAATTTGAATCTACATAAGAATTTCTACAAAAGTTACATGAGGTTAAGGTAAATAGGAATAAACATATAATATTTGGTAATAAAGAAGATGAACAATAAGAAAGTAATAAGATGCTTATAATAAATAACAAAAAAATATATAATGACAAATCTTAGTTTATCTTGTTGAACTATTATTTACATACACTTGTAGGCTTTCTCATATTTTTATATCCATCTTATGAGAAATGAAGTTGACTAAGAAAACTATTCTCACATTTAGCTCAAGATATTGTAGTGAAGGTCACACCTAATCTCTATTGTTTTCCAATGTTAATATTTTATTTTTCCAACCTCGTATGTTCCTCACAATTCTATTTACATTATCTTGCATGTTTTTTATTTTTGTTCGTTCGTTCGTTTTTTTTAAGCATTTTACATATCAATGAATTCTATAAATCTTAATAACATAATGGTTTTAATGTGTAAATACTAATAGAGGAATCAAATCCAATCAAACAAAGTAGCATACCTCAACGTTTCACTAAAAATATCTTTCACAACATTATGATACATATTTGAAAATTGGTTTGCACTATGTTATTATTAATGTCATTTCACTTGATAATTTGCACTTAGTGTTGAAATCAACACACTAAATCAATTTTGTTAGTATCATTCCTTCAATTAATTTGTTTGAATCATTTTCACCATATCATCAAAATTTATTCATTACTTTGTTTTACATTATATCAATGTTGAAACCAATGCGATCAAGCATCCATTCATTGATGACTTGTAGATGGCCAAATTTATTTTTGATGACTTGTAGATGACCAAATTTATTTTGTCCACCACAGAGTATATGGTTCCCTTTTGAATTAGTAGGCCTCATAAGCTTTTTGAGACACTTTCAAGATACTACGTAGAAACTTCATATAGAAAAGCTTTACTAGAATTGAGTTTTACTTCCCCTCTCGAAATACAATAAAAGACAAAGGACTATAGCAAATGGAAAAATTCGTGAAGTAATTAACTTCGCCTATATAAAAAACAATCATTATTCTACATATTAAATATTTAGGCAAAACAATGTTGAATTTATATATCTTCGTACACAAATATCTAACTAATATGAAATGAGCATTGAATGTTTACGTAACCACATGGTTCAAAATAATAATAGAGTCATGTTTTTTTCGAACTTGTGCGGGAGATATTAGGCTCTTATGCAACACTTAGTTATTTATGGTTGCTTTATTATTTTTTCTTTTTATATGTTTTTTTAAATATATATGTGTTTACGTGTATATATGCTTATGTATTAATTTTTTTTTTTATAATTAATAATAATAATAATAATATTTTTAAAATATAGTTATATATAGTAAATTTTATATTTTTAATCTTGAATTAGATGTTATATTATTAAAATGATATATGTTATTGATATATGATTATTTTTATATAGTAATAATAATAATTTAAAATAAAGTGATTATTATTATTATTATTATTATTATTACAGAAACGGTTATGGAGTGTTTATATTCATCTTGGCCTGAATGCTGAAATTCTGATTATATTGGGGATTTCTTTATCCTGTTGCATCTCACTGCTAAGAGTGAGGATGCAGCTGAATCTTGAAGATTTCTTCCTTGATAAGGAATCCATGAAATTGATTTCAGAGTTTTCCCCCCACTTGAAGATACAAACAAATTTATTTAATAGCAGGCAGTAAAACATGGCAGCAATCAGCTTATGGAATGGGTTCCCATGATTCTTCTTCGTCTTTCATCTTGACCCCGACAGAGAGGAGGGCAACTTTGTTGGCTTCTATGTCCGCCTCTTTATTATGAGTTCTCAGCACATGGTAGTAATTCAAGTTCTGAAAAGTGTTTTCCAAGCCTTTGATTCTGGTTATCAACCTTGCTAGTTTAAGATCCAGAGATGGGGAATTGGAATCCATTGCGTTTTTAATGATCTGGGAGTCACCTATAACATTGGCTTCATTTATGTTTAATTCTTTGAGGATCTTGAGGCCTTGAAAGAGGGCCAAGGCCTCCGCTTGAATGCTGGAAGAATATCCAAGTCCCCAAGCATAGGAATAGATTTTTTCCCCAATTGGATTTACAACAACACCTCCTGCACCAGCTTTGCCTGGATTGCCCTTTGCTTCCCCATCAAAAAAGAGAGAGTGCCTTGCTTGCGATTTGATCCAGTCTTGAAAGTCAGTTTCAGATTTCCTTATTTGCCAGTCTTTAATAGTAGGGGCATTTCTAATTGCTGGTTGAAATTGTAGTTCTAGAATTGATCCCCAAGTGATGTCCTGTTGGTTGAGATTAGAGTGATCTTTTATATCAGTCAAGCACTCCTTTATGTGGCATTTGATCTTAGTTTCTAAGGCCTTATGGTTCTGCTTTGTATTTCTGAAGATTCTTCTGTTACGTTCTAACCATATCTGCCAACAGATAACCTTTGGAAGGACAGCCCATGCAGTTTTAATTATCTGGTTTTTAGGAGGAGGGCCAAGATATATGATTGCCCAATTAGAAAAAAGATCAGCAGTGGAGCAAGGAAGCATGAAATTAGGATCCAAATTATGAATAAAGGAAAACTGGATCTGCTTAGAGAAGTTGCATTCTAGAATTAAATGGACTGGTGTCTTTGCATTTTCATTGCACAATGAGCAGATGGAGGGACCGTAGAACCCTTTCCTTTGCAAAATGTCATAAGTTAAGATTTTTCCATGGCAGAAAAGCCAGGCAAAGAAGTCAACTTTGGGCCATGAAGGAAAATGCCAGACACCTCGCCAAGGAGCTGGGTCAGGGGGGACGTATGGCCTCTCATTCAGTTTGGCGTACCCCAAGGAGACAGCGTAACCTCTGGCATTCGGCCCCTAGCCTTTCAAGTCTCTTTTCCTTATGTGCATGGGCGCTAAGCCATGCAGTAAATCAAGCAACGTGGACCATTCGTTGGTCAGATGATCCGATACCTCAATGCGTTTCCATCCTGCCCAAACAGAATTGTTCCAAAGAGAAATATCCCACAATGATCGCAATCCCTCTCTGTCCATCTAGCAACGTAGCGCTCTAATGGAGGCTCTGTCTTCAATTGGGTCCTTATTCATGATTTTGTCAGTCCATATGTTGATCTTTTTGCCATTACCTGGGATCCAGTAGGAGTGTGCAATAATTAGAGGGGCAACTTTAGCATATAGTTTAAGGAATGCCGAGTTAGGCAATTGAATCACATTTTCTAATCATCTGGAGCGAGGTCCTCTGAAATAATTTTTCCAGAGAGCCAATTGGGCCCAGCCAGGATTGGGTGCAATGATCTTCCAAATAATCTTTGCTGCCATTGCCACATTCTGCTGACAGAGGTTTTTGAAATTTAGACCACCCTCCCACAGTAGCTTGGAGATGGTTTCCCAGCTGATAAGGGGAATCTTGTTTTCATTCTATTTTCCTCCCTTCCAAAAGAACCTCCGTATGTACTCTTCCATTTTTTTTAAAGTGGTTGCCAGAGCGAGAAGCTCAGCAAATTGAAGTAAAGGGAGGCTAGTAAGCACATATTTAATTAAGACTAATTTTCCAGCAGTATTGAGCCAGGATTAACCCCAGGCTTGAATCTTACACTTGAATTTTTCCAGCTGAGGGAGCCAATCTTTGCTTGCAGGTCTCTTGTGAAATACAGGGAGACCCAAGTATTTGAAAGAGGACCAAGAAGAGGAGGCTGCAAAACCCAAACATCTAGAAATGGAAAAGAGAAATCTAGGCATAGTATTCCAGCTGAAGATATGGCATTTGCTCTTATTAACAACGCTGCCTGAGGCCTCACTGAATTCATCCAAAACCGCTTTAAATTTTGAGGCAGAGGAGAGAGAGGCAGAACCCAATAACAGAGTGTCATCCGCAAACAAGGCATGATTTATGTTTTTGACCCCTCTTGCAATACACAGTCCATTAATATCTTGATCTTGCATCTTTTTGTCTAACAGGAAGCTGAGAACAGAGACTTGGATGACAAAAAGCAGAGGGGATAGAGGACACCCCTGTCTAAGTCCTCTCGAAGCTTTGAAAAAATCAGTGGCTCTTCCATTTACAAGAGGAGCAATCCATGGTTCCGAGATGCATGCCTGGATCCATCTAATGAAATTTGCTCCAAAACCAAACTTGCTCATAACATTTAAAGGAAAACTATGATTTACTCGATCAAAAGCATTGGCTAAATCAAGTTTAATCACCACACCTTGCTCTTTTCGGAGAAGACTTGAATGAATTTCCTCTTGTACAAGGATGAAGTTGTCCACGATCTGCCTTCCTTGGATGAAGCCTCCTTGATTCTCAGGAATTATTTTGGGAAGAATGAGCTTCAGTCTATTTGTAATTACTTTAGTGATTAATTTGTATCTAGTATTGCATAGGGAAATCAGACGGAATCTGCTGAAGTTGTTGGCGCCTTTTTCCTTGGGTATGAGGGCTAAGAAAGCAGAGTTTGTGCTACCTCCTATTTTCTGAGTATTTTGAGACTTTTGAACCATTTTGAGAAGGTATTTTTCAACAATCGGCCAACAAGCTTGAAGAAATCTGGCTGAGAAACCATCCGGCCCAGGGGCCTTATCCAAATCCATATCAAAGAGGGCCTTTTTAACTTCATCTTTAGTGGCTTTGGCCTCAAGAATCTCATTCATACGATGAGAAATTACAAAGGGTATAATGTCTAACAGATCTGAGTATTGGTTCGAGCCCTTGTCTTCACTATACAAGTTTTGAAAGTGAGAAAATGCTACTTTCTTTATGTGATCAAAATACTTATAAGTGTCATTATCCTCTTTAATCTCAGAAATAGTGTTGAAGCATTTCCTTGCCTGGGCTTGTTTGTGGAAAAAAGCAGTGTTCCTATCCCCTGCTTTGAGCCAGAGATTATGAGATTTTAATCTCCAATATTCTTCTTCAGCTAAGCAGGCCTTGTGAAAGCACTGTTGCAGATGAGATTCTTGATCTAATAACTTCTTCGTGACTATAGCGTTCTCCATACGAGTTTGATGGGAGACAAGAGAGGATTTAATTGATTTCCTTTCTGTATCCGGATTGGACAGAGTTTTGACTCATCGTTTTAGAACTCCTTTTACCCTTCTAAGCTTTTCCTCCCAGATATAGAAAGGTGATCCTTTGACAGGTTGATTCCAACATTCCTTGATAGTTTGCATGAAGTCTGGCTCCTTTACCTAGAGAGGGCTAAATCTAAACGGGATAGGACCCAGATCAAGATGGGCTAGGAGCTCTAAATTTATGGGCTTATGGTCCGATATGTTGCTAGCAAGAATATGTATTCTGGGTTCTAGGCCTAGCAACAAATAGGAGCTTTGAATAAAAAATCTATCTAGCCTGGCAGCAATATGTCCAGGGCCCACTCTTTTATTAGACCAAGAGTACTTACCGGGAGAAGGTTTGATGTCCAGCAAGTCTAGTCCTGCATAATGTCCTCCACCCATTCCCTTGTCGGATCTCGAACTGCACTGCCTCCTCTTTTTTTAGATGGATGAAGAGTGAGATTGAGGTCTCCAGCAATAATTATATTTTCTAGGTTTGTCAAGTCTGCTTGGTGCCTTATAGAATCCCAACAGTCCTTTTTTTCCCCGATATTGACTGGAGAGTAAACATTGAAAAGACAAAAATTTTCCTTAGTGTCTAGATTCTTCATTTTCAGCAGCAACCGGTGAGTATTCCTAGCCTCAAATAGGACTGCAAATTTGCTGGCGTTCCATAGAGTGCTAATCCCTCTCGAGGCGCCCCAGGCAGAGATTGCTCTTGCTTCACTTTTGAACCAAAATTTATTGCTTGCTTGAAGGAAGACTATGTCTTCCATCTTTGTCTCCTGGACGAGAAGTATGTCTGGAGTTTCTGTTCTGATTAAGCTTCTGATGGCTTCTTCCTTAGCTTTGCTCCCAATACCTCTATAATTCCAAGAGATGACCTTCATTATTTATGTTTCTGGTGGGCTCCCTTAGAGCCTTGGGGCTGATTTTTCAACATCTTAGGCTTTGAGGCTAGCAGTTTTTCCAAATTTGGTTGGCTGCCCTGAAGTTTTTCTTTATAAGTCTCCTGCTCCCTTGTTAGGCCCCTATACTACTAGTGTAACCCCTTATTGTTATTAGTACAACTTATTATATTTATGTACCCATGTAGTGCCCATATTGTTACTATTGTGCCCCATAGAAGCCCACTATTGCTATTATT